>CAOJBK014395034.1:0-35894 GCA_948294925.1 Codiaeum variegatum | reverse complement strand
ATTTTGTGTGATGTATGGATTTTGGGGGATGTGTGCTTCTCCCATACTATAAGGCTAAAGGGGAGATCCCCTATTATTATTGGATTTCACTATATTTACTGCTTTCTTTGGAGTGTTGTGCCTTCCCTATCCTGAAGTGGGCTAAATAAAGGACCCTCGGAAAAATCGATTATATTTACTGCTTTGATGCATTGTCATTCATATCAGGCATGTTTGGCATTTTCATGCATTCATCCAATACTACTTCTCATGCATACATGAAAACCATGTTTTTAACTAAACTTGCATGATAATTAGGGCCAAAATTCTATTTTAATTAAAATGGTACAAACACTAATTTTCTTAAAATGTTTTCAGATCACGAACCCCCAAAACCCTTTTGGTTCCAAAAAGAACAGCTTTTCCATTAGGGTAGAAACTAAATTTTTTCTAACATGGAGTTAAACACAAAAGGTTTCTTAATCACCTTAGAATAAAACTAATTTTTCTAAAAGTATTAGGTGGCGACTCTAACACTTCACACACAACGTGCACTCCAACGGACACATGCGGATGCACAAATGTGGGAACTCGATCCGTGACTCCTACGAAAGTGCAATCCAAAAGGTTTCCTTCTTGCCTTTTGCAAAAAAGGGTCCGCAAGCTCGCTCTTCGGGGAAGATCCCGAGGGCCGCTAGGGCGGGGCCTCACAGGGGGTGAATTGGTGTCTTAAAAATTTTTGAAAATATTTTTCAATAAAAACACCAAGTTTTATATTTAAAAACTTTGTTCAGAAATATAACAATGATAATATATGTTTTAAAGATAAAAAAACACAATAATATGAAACTTTAAGTTTTAAGTCACCAATTAAACTCAAAATAGAGCACAAGTATAATGCAAAGAAAAGAGAGAGTAAAAGAAAGATAGTGGTTCGGAGTGACTTTCTCCTATGTCTACTCTCTCAATCAAACTGATTGAGATTCCACTATATGATCAACCAAAGCCTTTTCTTGCTTCTAGTTTCCCCATGATTTCACCCAAGTTTCTCCGGAGCTTCAACAATATCAAAGGGTTTACAATGAGAATAAATAAGTCAAAAGACTTGAAACACAATCAAACTTGCTATGCTAATGATTTACAATAGAAATCGTAGCAAATGTTTTCTCAAGAACTAATGAATTACAAAGAAGAGCAAGTCTTAAGAAATTAAAGTATGAGAAAGATTGAGTATAAAAGTTCTTAAAATGAGTTACAATGAATAGTAATAAGCTCTCTAAACTTCTTAAAGGTTTTATGATGTTGAACCTTTATACTCTTCCATTTTGGAGCCAATTCCAAGCTTACAATAGATAGAAAGTACATGTGACAGCATATCCAATGTTCATAAATTTTTCCAAACTTGTGCTCCATATGGCCGTATGCCTTTCCACCATATGGTCGTATGAGTAAGGTGAGTTCGAATTAATATATCCATTGGAGTCTATATGGTCGCATGCCTCTTCTCCATATAGTCGTATGGGACAAGGTTGATTTTTAGGTTGGCTACTGGATCTCGATATGCCGTATTAAATCTGCTTATAAATCCACACAGACGTATGGCATATTTCAATAGGGTCATATGGCCCTAAAATTCCTGCACACATTCAACTTTTGTTTCTGACAATCAAGTGATGTCATGTGAAGTGTTAGGCAACTTATTTAAGCACCAAAGGTCATACTATAGTACAAATGCAAATCTCATACTCATTTAAACCTAGTTTTTCATACATTATACAATAATATGAATTAACTAGAGTAATGGTTTTTCTATCATTAAAATATGGAAGACAACAGTCTCTCTTTTTTATGATGACAAAATTTTAATTTAGTTTCAAGCAAAACACAAATAATTTATGCCAAAACTAAACATAAAGTTTGTCAAAAACTTTATGCAAAAATTGGGCATAGCTTCCCCTGTCAATATGCCTATATTTTTATGAAAAATTTTGCATAAAAAGTAATTGTAATAACATTTTGCATATCAACATGAAAATCTAACATTTTGAGCAACTATATGCTTAAACTCAACAATTTGCAATAGTTTGAAACATAAATTATCTCCCCTTGTTGTCATCAAGTAAAAAGTGAGGGACATCAACATTCAATCAAGACATAATCTAATATATAAGCAAATGGCATAAAATAAATATTCAACAACACAAAGGATTTTAACATTAAATATCAAGGTAAGACATAATATTCAAAATAACCATCAACATAACATAATATCTAAAATAAAACATAACCCAAATAAAACCAAATAAAGTATGAGGCTCTAAGGCCAATGTGCCATGCTACAAAATACAAACATAAAAAGATCAAATATGCCATAAAAATGAAAAATGGAAACTTTAGAAATGGGTAGTGTTCAAGTCTCTGGTGGTGGTGGTAGAGGGAACCGGTGGACTAAATCTTCCAACATATCATAAATCTTCCATTGTTTCTCGATAATCTCATATTGGAACTTCCCAAAAGTTTCCATCAAATCATCCAAAGTACTAAAGCACCCATTGACCACAAGTTTAAAAGTACCCAAGCGATTACCAAGTGCATCCACTTTTCGGTTGGCTTCCTCCATCAAACTCAATGCCTTGTCTTGAAATTCCTCATCCGATTCGGGTTTGGATTCAAACTCGAATTCCTCTTCCTCTCTAGCTTTAGCTTGCCTTCTTCTTTCTAGCTCTTCCAGAGTAGAAGGGATTGCAGCTTCCTTAGGTGACCAATTTCTACCCTCTTTGATCACTAATCCCATAGCACGCCAAGTTTCTCTATTGATGACATCCCTTTTCTTCTTTAGAACCTTGTATAGAGTGTCTTTTTGTTCATCAAATACTCCCAACTACTTTGCAATGGTAGTCACCATCCAACCCCACTAAATTTTACTTAAAAGCCTCGAAAGGAAATGTTTCTAATTAGCAATGAGAAACATAGAAATGTTCACAATCCTTTTATCAAGCATAAATCCTCCAATATAGATTTTAGTCCTTGAAATCTTGCTTGAGTTTTCCTTAGCAAACAATGAACTCACTAAGATCTGTGAGCCATCCTTAACTTCATAGTAGCTATGTTAGATACATTCAAGTTGGTTCTAGGTACGTAAAGGACATTTGTGATTCTTTTCCATGTTGGTGCGGAGTCTATCCATGATGGAATACTCTATCCCAATGGTTCCATTAGTCCTCAAATCTCTCCCAAGGTCAGTGGTTATGTACTCATAAGGTTTTCCCCTTAATTTGAACTTAAAGGATTTGTCATCCTTATCTATCCTTAGAGTGGAGAAAAACTATAGTGTTAGGTTTGTGTACACTTCTTGAGGGCTAGTTAAAAAATACCAATTGGGGTATATATATTGTGAAAGCTCCCAAATCTCACCATCAATATGTAATTTTTCTTTAAGAAAGTCTACGTCAATGGGTAAGTAAGCAGTGGGGGTTCCTAATATAATAAGCTTGTCATAGCTCTCTATATCAGCCAAATTCTTAAAAAATAAATCGTAGTTTTCAAAATGGAGCCTTACAGATCTAGGTGGTGAGGGTGACCTTGCTCTCTTTCTTCCCTTTGAGGAGTCCCCAACTTTCGAGTTTATTATTCCATTCTTAGAAGCAGTACCTCTTATAATCCTTGAAGCCTTTTATGGGAAAACTTGAGCACAATTGAACAAATTTTGGGAAATTTGACAAATTAGGGTTTAACAGTGGAATTTGGGATTTTAGGGTTTGTGAGAAGAAAAACAGTGAATTTGGGGTTAAAATGATTAGTTTTCATGGAAAAAAAGATGAAAATTCTTGATTTAAGAAGAAAATTATCAAAAACTAAGTTTAGGGGCAAATGGTAGGGAAGATGGTTGTATTAGTGTTTTTAGGTTGAAAGAAAAATTATGACAAATGTGTTATAAGGCTATTTATATGCCTGGTTGTTGTGTCTGATACAGCCATATTGAAATACGGGCATACGGTCATATCGAGAGACAGTAGCCTCTCAAAAATTCAACCAGTGGCATATGGTTGTATGGAAGAGGGGCATACGACCATATGGATTTTTGAGAAATTCATACACCCATATGGAAAATTTCATACAGCAGTATTGATGTTTGGAGGTCTTGTTTCAAAGATTTTGTGAAATTTTAAAGAATAAGAATGGCATTTATGATATATTTATCTTTTAATGCAATCATGGTAATAAAATTGATTTTAAAATGACTTTGAAATTAATTGATTCATTGAAGTTAAACCAAATCAATTTCAAATTAATTTAAAACATAACAATTAAAGTATGCCAAAACACATATCAATGATTATGTACAAATTCATCAAAATATAAGCATCAATAACTCACCAAAACACGAGATTAAGGTTAGATTATACATGAATGGCATCAACCATACCAATTTCCCTTCAAATGTAATAGAATGCCTCCTTATCGAGTGGTTTGGTGAAGATGTCCGCCAATTAATGCTTTGTGCCAATGAATTCAAGTGCAATGTTTCCTTTTAATCCATGATCCCTTAAAAAATAATGCTTTACATCTATATGTTTTGTCCTAGAATGATGAATGAGGTTTTTGGACAAATTTATGACACTTGTATCATCATATTTAATAGAAATGCAATGCTTGCATAAAACCTTTAAGTTGCATTTTCATCCAAAGAAGTTGAGTGCAATAACTTGTTATTACTACATACTCCACTTTCGCGGTTGATAATACAATCGAATTTTTTTTTAGAAAACCATGAAAGTAGCATGCTTTCTAAAAATTGATATGTACCACTTGTGTTTTTCCTATCAATTTTGCATCCACCAAAATATACATTGGAATAGCTAACTAAATCAAAAGATGAGCCTTTTGGACACCACAAACTAAGATTTGGTATATCCATTAGGTATCCCATGATTCTCTTCACACAAGATAGATGGGATTCCTTTGGATTTGATTGGAATCAAGCACACATGCAAACACTAAATAAAATGTCAGGTCTAAATGTAGTCAAAAATAAAAGTGACCCTTTCATGCTCCTATAGCGTTTTGAGTCAACGGATTTACCTTTTTCATCCACTTCAATCTTAGTGGATGTGCCCATTAGTGTAGCATATGGCATTGCTTCATCCATTGTGAACCTCTTAAGCAACCTTTTGGCATACTTAGATTGATGAATAAGAGTATCATGCTCAAGTTACTTTATTTGCAATCCTAAGAATAAATTGAGCTCCCTCATCATACTCATTTCGAATTCTTGCATACACTCAAAAAATTTCTTGTAAAGTGTTTCATTAGTAGCACCAAATATGATACCATCAACATAAATTTAAACTATTAAAATTTCTTACTCTTTATGTTTGATGATAAGAGTGGTATCAACTTTTTCTTTTGTAAAACAATTTTCAATTAAAAAAATTGTTCAACCTCACATACCAAACTCTGAGAGCTTTTTTTAAATCGTATAAAGCTTTTTTAAGTTTAAATACATGATTTGGAAATTTATGACTTTCAAAACTATGAGGTTGATTAACATAAACTTCTTCTTGAATAAAACTATTTAAAAATGCACTCTTAACATCCATTTGAAAAAGTTTGAAGTTTTTAAAACAAGAAAAAAGCAAGAAGCATTCTAATAGCCTCTAATCTAGCTATGAAGGCATAAGTTTCATCAAAATCTATACCTTCCTCTTGAGAATAACCCTTTGCTACTAAATGAGCTTTATTTCTTATCATAATTCTAGACTCATCAAGCTTGTTGCAAAAGATCCACTTAGTTCTAATAATGGTATGGTTCTTTGGTCTCAGTACTAGGCTTCATACTTCATTTCTTTCAAATTTATTAGGCTCTTTTTGCATGGCTAGTACCCAATGTTCATCCTCAATAGCTTTATCTACGCCTTTAAGTTCCATCAAGGAGAAGAAAGCCACATACTTACAAGTATTATGGATTTGGGACCTTGTCCTTACTCCTGGGGAAGAATCTCCAATAATTTTTATGCCATTAACCTTATTTCTTACCCTTGGATGTAGACTCTCCCTTTCTTAAGGAATGACTCTAATTTCCATACTAGGTTGTGCATCCATCTCCTCATTTATAGGTGTGACCTCTATTTGGCTTATGGACTCACCATTTGGCTTTGGTTGCTCATGGACTTTATCTTCTAAGGTAAGGTCATCCATCATGTCTTTAATAGCTTCTTTATGATGATCATTGTTAGTTACACACTTGGATACAAATTCATCGAAAATAACATTAATGGATTCTTCAACTAAGAGTGTCCTCTTGTTGAAGACTCTATAAGACTTAAAATGGTTTGAATAACTAAGGAAAATTGCCTCATCCAACTTGGCATCAAATTTTTCCAAGTTATCCTTGCCATTGTTATGCATAAAGAACTTGCAATCAAATGCATGAAAATATGCAATGTTGGACTTCTTACCTTTCCATAGCTTATATGGAGTCTTTTTGAGAATGAGTCTAATCATAGCCCTATTTATGACCTCGGTCCAAAAATATTTTGGAAAATAATTTTCACAAAGCATTATCTAGGCATTCTACAAGTGACCTGTTTCTCCCCTCCACAACACCATTGTTTTAGGAAACCTAGGTGCAAAAAATTATGTTCAATGCAAAATTTATAAAAATAAAAAATTTCAAAATTGGTGTCATGATCACTTCTAATGCATGTAATGGCATACGTTTTTTATTATGCAATAACTTAGCTAATGGAATGAATGCAAATGCATCACTTTTATGAGCAAGAAATAAAAGCCATGTAAAATAAGAATAATCATCAACAATTACAAGACAATAATGTTTATCGCCAAGGCTAGATGTGCTTGTTAGACCAAATAAGTCAAGATGTAAAAGTTGCAATAGTCTAGAGGTTGAAATCATATTTTTGGGTTTAAAATAACTTATAGAATGCTTGCCCCTAGTACATCTGTCATAAATATTTTCATTTTTGAAAACAATTTTGGGCAAACCTTTTACTAAATCCTTTCTTAAAAGCTTAGATAGGACATTCATACTAGCATTGCCTAGTCTCCTATGCCATATAGTAGGATCCTCATGCTTTCAGGAAAATAAACAAAGATCATTAGGTTTTTTATTACTCAAGTCCACCAAGTACATGTTGCCTTTGCAGTAACCAATAAAAATAATTTTGTTGGTTTTAATATCAATCACTTTACAAATATAAGAATCAAAAGAGATTCTATAACCTTTATCACAAAGCTTTCTAACACTAAGCAAATTATGTTTCAAATTATGCACAAATAAAATTTTGGCAATAGTGAAGTCATCATTACATATTGTGCCAACTCCAAAAAACTTATAGTTGAAGTTGTTACCAATGCTCACATTGCCTCCTTCCTTCTCTTCAAGCTTGAGGAATTTATTCTTGTCTCCGGTCATATGCTTAGAGCACCCACTATCAATAATCCATTTTTTCATATTTTGACTTGATGATTACCTCATCATCTTCTTCAATGGCACCCTCTTGTGCTATCAAGCACAAGTTAGCTTGCTCATCTTCATTAGATGAGCTTTCATTACTTTAATCATCACTTCCATTCTAAGTGGCATAGGCTTTGTCTTTCCCTTTTCTTGAGCTCTTTTTGTCCTTGGCCTTCTTAAACTTGTAGACATAATAATCTTACCTTCTATGATCGAGCTTCTTGCATTCATAACAAATTATCTTATTGCCTTTGTCTTTCCATAACTTAATTTTCTTATCTTTGTTATTTAATGGATACTTATTGAACTTTTTAAACTTCTTAGCAAGTGATGCATTATCTTCATCATCACTCTCACCACTTGAATCATCTTTAGGTTGTCTCTCCTTATGAGTTTCCTTGAGAGAAAATGTTTAATTCTTTTTTCTTGACTCACTTAGTGCACCCCATAACTCCTTTCTTATTTTGAGCTTCATCTCATGGGTTAAGAGGATTCCTGTAAGAGTCTCCAAGTTTAAGCTTTCAAAGTCCAATGAAGATTCAATTACATCAACTTTAGAGTCATACTCCACTAGCAAGCATCTAATAATTTTGACAATAAGGTCTTCGTTGATGAAGGTTCTTCCAATACCCTAAAGCTTATTCACAAGTGTGGTGAATCTTGTGTATATACTTGAGATGCCCTCATTCTTAAGAAACTTGAAATTGTCAAAGCTTAAAGCAAAAATGGTTAGATTTGAGGATTTCACTTGACTTGTACCCTCATAATTAGCCTTTAGAGTGTCCCAAATTTCCTTGGCAGACTCATAAATGGATAACTGATTAAACTCACTTTCATTCAAGGCACAAAATATGAGTTTAATGGTCTTGCCATTTCTTTGAAACTTTTTCTAAATATCATTCGTGCAATCCTTTAGATCAATTGATTCACCTTTAGCATCCTTTGGAACGTACGATCCTTTTTCAATAATTTCACACAAGTCATGGCCTTGTGATTGAATGTGAAATTTCATGTGGACCTTCAATTGATTATAGTTGGAGTCACAAAATAGTGGTGGTCTAATGGAGCAATGACCCTCTTGGAATGGTATCTTAGTGGAATCATCAACACCTACCATTTTTAATCATTTGCTTTTAAAATTGTGTGATTTTAACAAGAAAAGAAAGCTTGCATCTGATAACAATTGTTGTGCCAACAATGTACACCTGGGGGGTGAATTGGTGTCTTAAAAATTTTTGAAAATATTTTCTAATAAAAACACCCAGTTTTATATTTAAAAACTTTGTTTAGAGATAGAATAATGATAATATATGGTTTAAAGATGAACAAACACAATAATATGAAAGTTTAAGTTTTAAGCCACCAATTAAACTCAAAAACAGAACACAAGTATAATGCAAAGCAAAGAGAGAGTAAAAGAAAGAAGAACATGGCTCAAGATTTATAGTTGTTCATAATGACTTTCTCCTACATCCATTCTCTCAATCAAACCGATTGATGTTCCACTAGATGATCAACCGAAACATTTTCTTGCTTCTAGTTTCCCCGAATTTCACCCAAGTTTCTCTAGAGCTTCAACTATAATACAATAATATCAAAGGTTTTAAAATGAGAAGAAATAAGTCAAAGACTTGAAATAAAATCAAACTTACTAGGCTAATGATTTACAATAGAAATCTTAGCAAATGTTTTCTCAAGAACTAAAGAATTACAAAGAATAACAAGTCTTGAAAAAATAGAGTATGAGAAAGATTGAATATAAAATATCTTTAAATGATTTATAATTAAAAGTAATAAGCTCTCTAAATTCCTTGAAGATTTTTGTAATGTTGAACCTGTATACTCTTCCATTTTAGAGCCAATTCCAAGCTTGAAATGAATAGAAAGTACATGTGACATCATCTCTAACTTTTAAAAAACTTTCCAACCTCGTGCTCCATTCGGTTGTATGCCTTTTCTCCATACAATCATATGAGTTAGGTGAGTTTGAATTAATATAGTCGTTGAAGTCTATACGGTCGAATGCCTTTCTCCATATGGTCATATGGGGCAAGCTTGTTTTTTAAGTAGGCTACTAGATCTCGATATGGTTGTGTGGTTTCCTATTGTTTTGTGCATATTTATACATGTTTTCCCCTTGTATTTAGGTTTATTTATTGCCAAAAATTGCATTTAATCCATTTTGTTTAGTGTTTTTTCAGTTGAATGTAGCAATCTTAGCAAATTATAGGTTTTTGAAGTAAAGTACGAGGTTCTCAGACAAAAAAAATCTACCGAGCAATTTTTAGAGGAGTTCAAGACTAATTTAATCCACACAGGCCGTACGAAAAGGGGTTTAGGCCGTGTGGATGTTCTTTTAGTCCGTGTGGCACTTCTGCCAAATTTCCCAATTCCACACGACTAAGAAGTTGGTTTACACAGACTGTGTGGAGGCATTTCAGGTTGTGTAAACTAGTTGCATCAGAGTTATAAATAGCTAATTTTACTTTATTTTGTTGTCGGTTCCAAATTTTGGAAGGGTTTCCAGACCTAGCATTTTCCCTTTTTCAAAGTTTGATTAATATATATCAATTCTTTCATTATATTTCATATAGATTTAGTATTGTTAGTTTTGAGATTTGGAGTTAGCTTTTGAAGATTATTTTACTGAAACTTCAAAAGATTGAAGCTAAAACTCAGCTGAATTCTTAAGGTTTATTTCTTATCTATGTTATTTCTTTTCAATTGGATTTTTTTATTGAGGATATCAAACATGAATTCAATAGTTTTTAATAATATTTTGATGATTGATTTTCCAATCATGAGCTAATTTCTCTATAGTCTAGGGTTTTGTATCAAGCAAGTAATGGTGTGAGCTTTGATTTGGGTCTTTTGATTATGCCAATAGTATGCTTAACTGAATTGATTTTATTTCCTAATAATGATTGTTTGATCACCAATTATTTGTATAAAGGTCTGAATGAAGAAACGAGAGTTGAAATTCAAACATAGAACTCATTTAATTAAGATCTTAAAATGAATTAGAATATAAGTTTTAAGATTAAATTCATAATTTGATTTAGGAATTGTTAGATTATCTCTATGAATGTGATTGCTAATAGGATAAGGTCTAATGAATGAATTTATTAAGAACTAAATCTAAGGCATAATTAATTGACTAATTCCAATATCATAGAGGATTAATTTGTGGATTCCAAATTTGTAGACGTTTTCTTTCATTACATTACTCATAACATTTTAATTTCTAGCTTTTAATATTAATTGTCAATTTCATATTCTAAACCAAATTCTTTTATTTTTAACACATTCTTTTGAAACAAATGAATAATAACTCGCAATTCCACGAGGGTACAACTTTGTTTGACTCTGATATATTATGATTGCTCGTATACTTGCGATCGCTTTTGGACAAGATATATTTTTTCGTGAAATCCTGTCTATACAATCATATTGAATCTGCATATCAATCCATATGGTCATATGGAGTATTTCGATACAGTCGTATGGCCATGAAATTCCTACACGCACTTCAACTTTTGTTTCTAACAATCAAGTGATCTCATGTGAAGTGTTAGGTAACTTATTTAAACACTAAGAGTCATACTATAGTACAAATGCACCAAATGCAAATTTTATACTTATTTAAATAGTTTTTCATACATTATACCATAATAGGAATTAACTAGACTAATGATTTTGGTATCATCAAAATATGGAGGACGGCTGAAAGTAATGAATCGGTCCATGAATTATTCAAAATCAGTTATTTAGTCCCTAACTTTTATTTTAGTAGACATGTTAGCCATTCCGTTTATTTTTTTTATGATTTTCTATTAACAAAATTAAAAATATAATTATAAAAATTATAAAAAAGACTTAAATACCTAAACTACCCCACCTAACTCCAGACATCACTCTCACTCTCATCTTTGTAGATTTCCTTACATTTCTTTCTCTTCTCCACATCCCAATTAGTCTCTCTCTCTCCCTCTCTCTCTCTCACACACACACATCTCTGCTCATAGAAGATCAAAGATCATCACTCCTTTAATGGTTGTTCATTTTATCTCTCTAAAATGTACGTCATCGTCGCCATAAATGATGGAGGATGCCAAAAATGAATGATCCTTGCCTTGGATTGATTGTTGATGGAGCTACTAGATCATTGATTTGTCGAACATGAGCGGCTTGGTCATTCCAATAAGGGGTTGAAATTAACAGTTTTTTATATATTTTCATAAGTCTTTTTTTTTTCTATAATGTTTTATGTTTTCAATATTTTGAATTCAATTGAAATTATTGGATTTTTTATTTAAAATTCTAGACCCTTTATTTTAGTATTTTGGTTTTTAATTGAGTTTTTAGGTTATCAATTAAAACTTTTGGATCTCTGAACTTTTTTCTTTGAAAATTTGAGGTATTGAAATTATGGGTTATTGATTAGAAAGGTTGAGTTTATATGTTTTTCAATTTGGGGCTTCTAATTATCTATATACATTTAGTTTTTTTTATATATTTTTTTAATTTGTATTTGCAATATTATATATGCACTACTGTCCATTCAAGATTTGATTTTAGTTTTTAAATTTTTTAATTTATGTTTCTTAGCCTCAGATTTATATTGAAATTTATATATTTTTTATTTTTTATGATTCTTGCATTGTTTTCCATGATTTTTTTACCAAATTCCATGATCATTTTCTATAATTAATGATTTTAATAGTTTAATTGATAATTTTTTAGATTAGTTTCTTTATGTGTAAAAGAAAGCATGAGCATGAGTATGAATCTTTAGTTTAATTGATAATTTCATTCTACTTTTGTACTTTAATGTTGAGAATTTTATGGGAAATGAGGATTTTTTTTTTTAGATTATTAAGTAAATTAGTGAATAACTGGTTTAAAAAGAAAATTTTGAGTGTTAATTGAGGGAATTTTAGACTTTTCTCTAATTTTTAATGGAAAAACAACAAAGATTAATGGAAGCCCTAAATTGACAACTAACATGAAAGTTAAGGATTAAATATCTTATTTTGGATAATGTAAGGACCAATTCATTACTTTCAATCCTTAGGGATTATATTTTATTTACCCAAAATAAATAAACGTATGATGAGACTAGTACTCCTCAATATTGTGAATGGTCTGAGATTGGGCTAGAATTGGGATAGTTGCAAGTAACCTACACATAACAAAGACGAGCAGAGGGTCGGATAGTTTTTCTGGTGATAACCCTTCGACGCTGAAGTTAGTAAGGTGAAGGTGGTTGTAGAGAGAGAGAGAGTATATATATAAAGAGAAGGCTTTGTCTTAATTACCTCAATAAATGACATAATGTAACACCCTATATTTCAAATTGATATAAAATGGTCTTCCATGTTAATGCATGTGCATTCTTCTCGCAATCTATCAATTTCCTTGAAATTCAATCGAATGGAAATTGATTGAAGGAGTGTTTAGTAGAGATAGTAATCCATAAGTAGTTAAGTTAATAAGGCAATGATTAATATGTAATGCTATAGCTAAAATTGAATTTGATAGTAAGCTAAGATTAGTCATTAAGCACATGCTAAGTACAATTTTGAGTATGTTACATGAAAAATTATTTTAAGGACGTTATTTTTTCACTACAAGATTAATGTGCATTAGTAACTTATTTTAACCTTATAAGATGATATAAATATGAGAAATTAAATGTAAACTAGTGGAGACCACAAGCCTCATTTGATTGGTTGTTATAAAGTAAAATGTGTATGTGTAGATGTGTGAATGGTTAAGGACATTGTAGAAACTTATTTAAGCTCTCTTTTCCACCTAATACCATATAAATACTTCTCCTTTTTATTTTCTAAAACACACTAGAATTTTAGTGAAAGAGTTCTGGAGAGAAGTGAGAGAACTACATAGTTGTGTAGAGAGAACTTGTGTTGTCACTGCTTTTAGCCAAAATGGCCTCCTTTCTTCACTTTTTCACCTACACGTACCACACTACCCTCTAGAGCTCTAAAAGAACTTCCCAATGGTACCTTTCTGGTCATCGAAGGTCGTCGAACGCTCCGCCACTCGGCGGAGAAGTGAAGACTGCTAGTCTTCGACTAAAACACAATTTCCTGCTTGCTCCGACTTCCGTTTTAAGCGTATAAGGTATCGTTGGAAAGCTTATGAAACTTCCCATATTTTAGAAGTAAATTCTTATGTTTTTAGGTATTTTATCATATGGATTTTTAATTTAGGGTTTAGTAATTTTAGAGAGGTTATGTTGAACTATGAATTGAGTATATGCTAGGATTAATATTTAATGTTTTAAGTATGTTGATTGGTATGTTAGTGTTAATGAATTGTGTTGTTCTTTGTTAGGGTTTGGAAATACTTGAAGTAAATGAGGGATTTCATGGAATTAGCCTAAAGCTAATAGCTAAAGTGGAATTGAGGTGAGTTTTATACATTATGTTAATGCTTAATGTGTAACCTTGCCAAATTTTGATTGAAACCCTAATATGAACTTACAATGAACATTTCCATTATTAATGATTGTTATTAAATGACTTTGATATGAACTTGATATGCCTCACATGTCCTATTTGATTTGAACATTATTGATATGCCTATAGAAATCCTAGTGACCACTTGTATACGATAGAACACTCGTACTGATGGGGGTGAAACCATCAAACTATGTGTATCGATGATTGATCTGATACAGTTTGAATATCAAAGCCTACTTAGGGGGACTAATTCCCTAGGCATATGCCCAGCCAAGCATATGTATCCTATGGCACTATAAGTGATCGGCCTGCTATGACACTATGTTGATAAAGATTTCAGCTCACCCATAGTTGTCAGCTCATTATATGTGATATGATATTTGTGATTTAGTTCTGTCTATATGAGATCCCTGTCATTGATCTTTATTTTATTTACGGTTATTTTTCCCATAGCCCTTTATTCTTATATTTTCATTGCTTACCTTATGATTTATTCCATGGGTATTAACATATGCATAAACTCACTGAGATGAAAACTCACTGAGATGAAAGCTCACTTCATTATTTCTGATTATTTTAGATACTAGGATTTTAGAGAGAGACCCAATGAATGTTGACTTCTAGCTTGTTCATCTTGAGGCTCAAGTAATGATCCAAGAATTTGTTATAAATACATGTAAATGGATTGTAGATAATTGCTCCATAGTACTTGAGGACTTAGTATATGTTGATATGACCTTTACTTATCTATATAATTTAAATATGATAATGACATATGATGAATAGATGGTTTTATTGTAATGGATATTTAAGGAATTTAGTATGTAATGTTTATAGAAGTGTAGGTTGAGTTTGCCTTACAGGAGGGTACCTCAGTGTCTAGGAGAAACTCTGCCAAAATTTCTATAAAATTAAATGTTCTATGACTTAAGACTATGAGTATGAATTACATGCTTATAAAGGGTTAGAAATTATTAGTGATTTTGCTGATATGCCTAAGTATGATAATTTGTGATCAAATAACTGAACTATGATTTAGGGTTTTACGGGTGTTAGGTGGCCTTAAGCCTACCAATTCCCTAGGACCATCATGCCTCAAAATCAGGATGTGACACATAAAATTATTTATAGGTAAGGGGGCTTTGATTGGGACATGTGTCTCTTTGGGGTTGGCACATGTGTTATGAGGTGAGAGGCTGAGTGTGACAGGCTTCCTATACATGAATGACACATGTCCAAAGGGGTTGGCTTGAGACCCTTCGATGGTGGAACCCCGAGCGTTTAGTGAGGCTCCTACCCACGAGGCTCTGTGAAGCTTCGAGTTTGTCAGGACTAATTTTGGGCTTTCCTCCATTAGTGAACTTAAACCCAATCTGTTTGGACTATACTACTTTAGATCCAAATCAGAGGCCCCTTTTGCTTCGTCATGCTCGAAGGCCCTTAGAGTGAGGAGTATGATTATAACAAATATTATCTCTTTGAGGTTATCAGATGAAGGCTCCAGATCCATCGATGTTTAGGTCTCTATGTGAAGAGAAGAGTGTGGAAGTGCTCAAGGATATAGGCTTTGTGCAATGAAGGTGGTTGGGCTTCACAATAAAGTTGTTCCTTACTAAACCGTTGTGTCCTTCCAACAGTTTCAAGATGATGGTTGCATTTCTCAAGAGTGGCGCAATTGCTGCCAAAGTAATCAAATCATGACACATAGCAGGACTATTAGGTGTTATAATGCTTCTGAGGGCAGTTAATGCTTGCCACATGACAAGTGTGTTGCTTCATTTTTCTGAACCAAATAACCTATAAGAATATGTTTGAAGCCCTGATTCACACTTTTTCAATCTTATTCTAATTTATGTAGATTCTTGCCATTCTCAAAGCTCCATTTTGCTCTTATTCTCTTTGCCTTTTTATTATCTTCACATTTTCACTTACACTCATGGCTCCCAAAACTCATACCGATCCTAATAAAGGTTGCCAAGGGAAAGGCCCAAGCCATATCCAGCAATGCGGTGAAGGAAAAGACCAAACCAGTTCAGAGAAAAGATTGCTCTACCTTGCTAGAATATTGGAGAGGGCCATTACTCCATTATGGGAATCTGCTCTCATGGTTACTCCTCTTTAAGTGATATATCCTGAAAATAGGAGAGTTGAAGAGTTCGGGTGGAACGCTCTAGTAGAAAGCCAGGGCTTCACTACAAACAGCCACGAAAGGAGGTTAGGAATAGTGAGATATCCTTCTATTTTTCTTATTCTTTTCTCTATGGTTTTTGTGTGTTTAATCTTTTTCTCCTCTTTTCTTTTTGTAGCATAAGGGGTTGGTGAAGTAAGGGGCCAACTTGTAGAGCAAACATGGGATACTACTCCATGTCAATAAACCAATGTCAAAGGAAGGAGATCAGAAGCTACCAAAGATCAGGTGGAGCCTAACGCCCACTCCATAAGTGACCAACAATCATACTTCCAACTATGTTCTGTGACTTCTTTTTAGATGATGGGTTGGAAGTTGAGAGGAGTACCCAACACAAGGAGTTCTTACAAGTTCTCTATATCGGCAATGTTTGGGATCTTATGGGGTAGTACTAAAGAAACAAGGCTTTAGATTGCAAGATTAATAGTGTTGTGAGGGCTGAAGTTACCAATGCTAAGGAGGCAATGAGGGTTGAAGTTATCGATGTTGAGGAGGTAGCAAGAGTGGCTGAAGTTGCTGATGCTGAGGTGACAGTGATAGTGGCTGAAGTTGTCGATGCTAAAGCGACAACGAGAGTGGCTGAAGAGTCTAAGGTAGGGACCACTACTAAGATTAAACATGCTAGGGTAAAGGAGAGTCACCTAGAGAAGAGACTTGTGGATGCTCCGAAAGCTCCTTTTACGAAGAGGGTTCATATCATGCCCTAGCCTTTAATAAAGGCAATAACTCCTTAGGGGTAAGGCTCTCATTCTCCAGAGCTTCATTAGTGTTGCCCTGTCTTAGTGCTTTCAGAGTTACTCATTAAGAGGCTTTGTTAGACCCTACTTGAGGGTCCACTGTGGGAGCTAAGACAAACTTGGTATCTCACTTAAAGGAATTTTCTACCATCTATTTTTCCTCAAATTCTTCCGTTGAAGTTTCTTTTGAATTATTTCTAATTTTATTTATTTTCAGGAGGTCCTTCTATTGGCATAAGATCTTCAATCTTCCCGTTCCTATTATAAGAGGGAGTGCAAGGATTTATAGAGCATGATCATCCTAAGGGAGATGGATCTAACCTCGCTCAATAGCCAGGTAGAGGAGAGTGAGAGGGCCCTTGTAGAGAAAGAGAAGCTTTTAGCCAAGAAGGAGCAGAGTAGCAAGGATGTGGAACTATCTTCACTCAAGACAAAGGTTAAGGAGTATACTAAAGTATGCACATTGCCTTCTTCATTTGAAGTGTTACCAGTTCCTCTTTCATTTGAAGTATGCCCATTACTTGCTTCTAATGTTTGGACACTACCTCCCCAATTTAATGATTTGCTCCATGATTTGTTTCTCTTGTAATATATTAAACCTTCAAAAATAGGACCATTATTTTCATCCAACTCAGAGTCTATAATTTCTTTTCTTATTGTTGTAAATATGAACATTTAACAACTCATCAACTATAACATCCTGAAACAAATCATCCTAATTAACATCTTCCCCAATGTCAAATAATGAAGCTTTTGAATCATTGATAACTATTTCTTCCATCTAATTTATAGCAAAAATGTGTACCTTACTCCCACTAGCTAATTTTTACTAATACTTTGAACATCATAATCAATCTCTATTAAAGTAAAAGTATCTAGATTACACTACTCATCTTCTCGCATATAAATTTTAAACCCTTTTGATACCCATACTATTTTCTGCATGTCTTCTTGATATGAGTTATAGATAGATAATCTATATAAAACTCAGTAAAATATTAATACCCATTGTTTTTGTATATGAACCCCCAAAATACATATAAATATCAACCAATAGAGCCATATGTAAACCCTAGACCAAGAGAATCTTTTTAATTAAATTAATCATACTTTATTGATAATTAATCACAAATTATTGACAAAATAATACTGTAAATTTCAATATAGTGATATTGTAGTAATCTCCAAAAGCCATTACATGAAATCTTCTAAAGGGAAGTAAATTCCTTCAATCCTAATAGAAAGTCATTCATTTGAGAAAACAAACAAGAACATTCAAGGAGGAAATAGATATTGCATATCTTAAAATTGTCAGATGCCTTGAAATAATAGCCACCAACGTTCTTCCACAACTTCAATAACTCAGCTCACCAACTCTCCAAGTATAAGTCACTAATTCTTTACTATTATGCTCATTAACTCAACTTCATCATCTTATTTATAATATCCCAATTAGGGTTTATGTTATCTAAAAGTGTTACCGTCCATTCCTCAACTATCCATTTCTCATCAATGAGTTTGGTTAGTTGAAGTTAATAGTAAATAAATGGTAGAACGTTGAAAAATAATGTTAGGAATTGTCCTATTTGATAATTCAACTTAATTACTTAATTTAATATTTTCAACACTTATTAATTTTAAGTTGGTTTGATAACCTAAAATAGGACAAACTTAAAATTTCAATTAAGTAAAAAAGCACTTAAATTGATAAGTACAAATCCTTAACTTAAAAATTCTGCTAAATACGCTCAACGGATCCATCTTTTAAAATATTTTTCTATCTTGTCTTTTACATCCTTATTATTTTTTTCTACTTAACCTTTATACCCTCATTCTAATCTTTCATGCTTACTTTCTTAGTGCAAGTGAACAATAATAATGGCAGAAAATAATAATAATAATAATAATAATAATATATAAAATCAACACTTTTAGTACTTTAAAGTTCAATGGACAAAAATATCATTATAAAAAGAAAAAATTATTATCTTACACTTTCACTTCAATTATAACTCTTTTTATCTATTATTTGATTTCATTTAAATTAATTTATTAATTAAAATAAAAATATAATTATTAAATAAATTATAAAAAACTTTATATCATAATATTTATATAGTATAAATGTACGCATTTATGTATAATATCAAACTAGTAATAATAAAGGTAAACAACAATGATTACAAAAAGTTTTTCAATTTGTTGCTAGTTGGGTGTCAATTTTTTCCTCAAGATGAAGAATTGATTTTTTATTATTTGATGAAAAAGATTAACAATCAGCCATTGTCTTGCAATTGGATTCATGAAGTTAATTTGTATGACCAAAGTCCTCAAAACCTCACTGGTCAGTACACTCTCTCTTTTGCACTCTATTTTCACATCAATTTCTCTTGCTTTCGTCTAAATTTGTATAAATTGTTTTTACGCATTACGTAAAGTTTCACTTACAATATCAAAAAAATTCTCACATAGTTGCTATTATTAGAGCATTTATAATATTAAAATCAGTTTATACTTTCAAGAAAACTTAAATTTTAAAAAAATAATAAAAAAATAAAAATCCTTTTGATATCCCTAAAACTTGGCAATAGCGATACAACATCAGATTGTATAATCAAATTCAAACAAACAGAATCTAATCATATAATACCTAACTTCATAAAAAATTTTGGTTCTTCGTCCTAATAATTAATAGTTTGGTGAGGTGCATTATTTTGTTTTTTAGCACCTATCTTTTAATTGCTTATTTCAATTTCTATATTTGATCACTATACATTTCATTTATAGATATTAAAAGTAGCCTATTTCAAAGCCAAGTTGTTGAATTCTCCACCACTTATTGAATTTACTATCTCATTAATATCAATTACATATGTAGGAGTTTTTTATCCCTAATTTTTTCCCTTTTCTTGTAATCATATTTTTTTTATAAGCATATTGTAGTGGCATAGCATTTTTGTTTTTTTTTACAAAGATAATCAGTGATCATTACAAAGTTATGATAATTAATCAATAAGCATTTTTTTTAGTCAGTGACATTGTTATTCAAATTGGATATTTAAGTTTTTGTTGTTTGCTCCATGCCTTCATAAATTTGTCATGCTAAATATGACTTTTGTTTATTCGTGAAATTTTTTACTTCTTAAATTTAAAAACTAATTTAGTGTTAGTGAAAGAAACAACTATGATAATTATGATTTTTGGCTGTCAAAGATAAAAACACATTAAGAATATGGTTGAATGATTTCTAAATTGTTTTGGTCAAAAATTAAAATTTATAAATTTTATTGCAAATTATAGCTTTTCAAGATAGAATATATGTTATTCAATTAGTTTGTAGGAGATATGAACGAGAATTTCATTTTTGTCTTGTTCCCTTTTTACAATTGAAATACTCTAGATTTTTGCATAAAATTCTATTATGTTTTGATGAATTCTTAGTAGTTAATGTATTTTTTACTTTATAATTTTTTTACCATCTCTTAAAACATAATTTTAAGTTGTATATATGAATGACATTAGATGAATCTACTAGAGCCAATTGGAAAAATTCTACATTAGTAAAACTTTTCCTAGATGTATATATTGAACAAGTGAACGAAATTGGTAAATAATGAAGTAGTTTGAAAAAAGAATCTTGGCTAAAAATTATAAAGTCATTTGAAGAAAAAAAAATCTAAAGTTAAGTAAAAAACAACTGAAAAATGAATGGAACTACTTGATGCAAAAGTATACTTTGTGGTCAAATATAATAGGAAAAAGTGGCCATGGATATGATCTCGTAACAAATATTATTAATTGGAGTTAGGATAACTACATAAAGATACTAATTATTTCCTCACATCTGCATCTATCTTAAAAAATTAATTAGTTATAAATATTATTAATTTAAAATTTAACATGTTACAGATAATTTCAGATGCAAAACAATTTAGATATGTTGGCTTGCAATATGTTGGTGAGATGACATCATTATTTGATAGTATAACAGCAACTAGAAAAGATAGTTAGGGTCCTAAAGAAACTATATCTTTTAAGGATACTGTGAATTTAGTTGGTTCATCTTCTTCTTTTGATGAACCAACAATAGCAGATTTAAAGTCGCCAATTGTTCCCGATGTTAATGAGAAGAAACGTGAAAAAAAAAGGCATAAAAAGAATAAATTTGATGATATTGATGGCCATCTTATGGCAGTTCTTAACTCGGAGATTCAGATGGACTTACTATTGAAAATTATAACAAAAGGTTTGATGAGATGAGTACATTTAAAATGGATGATCATTCATACATTGTTGTTGATGAGAACCTAAGAGTCATGCATAAAAATCTTAAGTGTGTGAAAAATAATGATTTTAAGAAGGTTCTTCAAGATTGTCCTACAAAAGGGATCAACTCAAATAATATTTATATTTAGTTTATTTGGTATCAAGAAAAATGCAAGCAAGTCCTATACATGGTTGGTTGAAGATTCATACAAGTACCTTAAAGATAATTGGGTTATGAGTTTCAAGTTTGTGTGTAATTGTATTCAAGGAAGTTTCATGGATTTAATTAATCTATTCAAGCTCAATGTCAAGATAAAGATTCAACATGTCACAGGTCAAATAGTCAATCTTTTTCCAAGACAAGGAAGACTACACATATTTTTCCAAATTGGAAAAAGAATTATTTTTCCAAGTTGGTGGAAGATTTGACTTTTCCAAATTTTGTTTTATTTAATTAATTTGTTTTAGAATATGAATAATTATATTTCTTATTTTTCAAGTTATGATTTTAATTCCTCTTTAGGGTAAATTTGCTTTCCTATTACTAACCATAATTGTAAAGGGAATTCTCCCTATAAATATCCCAATTCAACTCTAGCTTTAGAAGTAATGATCTAATTATAAAACTTTTATTAAATAAAGTGAGAATTATTTTCTTTACTTTGTTATTTGTGAACTTTACAAATTTTTTGTATTGTTTTCAAAATTCTACATTGTCAAATCAGTTACAAAACTTATTATTAAGCTTTTGAAATTGTGAGACATACATCTTTTATAGTTAAGGATCTTGTTTCTTCTATAAACAAGGATTTTAACTCCATTAATCAAATTACCTACTACTTGAACAATCCTTGGCAAAATTCTAAACATATTGATTTGGATTCTACCTCAATCTATAGGTAGAGATCACATCAGTTTGGTATCGGAGCCTAACTTCGAGAAGGTTTGGTTTATCTATCTTTTATTTTTTTGCATTGTTTGAATCTATTCTTCTCTTTTCAAAAATTAAAAAAAAATCCCAACACAGGTTAGGATTTGATTTCCTACTTCTTTCGATTCTAGTTTGCGTTTTCTTTATTAAGTATCTTTTTTTTTTAAAGCTATTCTCTTTGATTTTTTTTTGTTCTTTCTATATATAACTATGTCAAAAGAAATTGATGAATGTATACCCGAATTAAAAACCTTCATAAACTTGTGTGAACGTATGAGATATGATGTGAATATACAATATAGAGGTTTGATCAAGCGACTTGATAAATTGGCAACATATCAACATGAAGAACAAAGTTATAATCAAAATCATACAAGGAGTAGATTAAAAGACATTGATTAAAATTCTAAAGGTAGCTATGGATCCAGAACTTCTAACGTACATATGAAAGAGAAAACTCTTATGGAAATTTATGAAGAATATGAGTCTACAATAATGGCTAAGAAGAAACTTAAATTTCAGCCATCAAAGAAAGAGGAGATGGAAAAACGTAATGAGGTTGAACCAATAATTTGCTATCCTGAACAATATACTTTTGCTACATATGACTGGAGTGAGAAATATTGAGCAAATTAATCACATTAAGGAGGTTGCTCATGAAGAATTCGTTTTATCTTTAGAGCATCATAAAGGAGATTATTTATTAAATGAAGAAGTTGTTGGTTTCGAAAATATTTCTACATTGGAGATTCATTAAGAAGTATTAAATGAAGATGACAATGATAACATATCAACATTGGAAGATGCAAGTGACCATGAGCAAGCTAAAGAATGTAATGACAATTTTGATACCTATATGTTACCTATTGATAATCTTCGTCTCATTAAAAAAAGTCAAGATTCGAAGATGAATCTTTTTGAAGAGAGAGAGAATGATGAGAACCTAGGAGCCATGCATAAAGATCTTAAGTGTGTGGAAAATAATGATTTTAAGAAGGTTCTTCAAGATTGTCCTTTTTATCAAAATAGCTTACAAAAGGGATCAACTCAAATAATATTCATATTTAGTTTATTTGGTATCAAGAAAAATGCAAGCAATAGGAATACATGGTTGGTTGAAGATTCATACAAGTACCTTAAAGATATTTAGGTTGTGAGTTTCAAGTTTGGATGTAATTATATTCAAGGAAGTTTCATGGATTTAATAAATCTATTCAAGCCCAATGTCAATATAAAGATTCACCATGTCAAAGGTCAAATAGTCAATCTCCTTCTAAGACAAGGAAGACTACACATATTTTTTCAAATTGGAAAAAGAATTATTTTTCCAAGTTAGCGGAAGATTTGACTTTTCCAAATTTTGTTTTATTTAGTTAATTTATTTTAGAATATGAATAATTATATTTCTTATTTTCCAAGTTATGACTTTAATTCCTCTTTTTGGTAGATTTGCTTTCTATTACTAACCATAATTGTAAAGAGAATTCTCCCTATAAATATCACAATTCAACTCTAGCTTTAGAAGTAATGGTCTAATTATAAAACTTTTATTAAATAAAGTGAGAATTGTTTTCTTTACTTTGTTCTTTGTGAACTTTACAAATTGATTGTATTGTTTTCAAAATTTTACCTTGTCAAATCAGTTGTAAAACTTATTATTAAGCTTTTGAAATTGTGAGACATACATCTTTTATAGTTAAGGGTCTTGTTTCTTCTATAAACAAGGGTTTTAACTCCATTAATCAAATTACCTACTACTTGAACGATCCTTGGCAAAATTATAAACATATTGATATAGATTGAGGTAGAACCCAAATCAATATGTTCAGAATTTTGTCAAGGATCGTTCAAGTAGTAGGTAATTTGATTAATGGAGTTAAAACCCTTGTTTATAGAAGAAACAAGATCCTTAACTATAAAAGATGTATGTATCACAATTTCAAAAGCTTAATAATAAGTTTTGCAACTGATTTGACAAGGTAGAATTTTGAAAACAATACAATCAATTTGTAAAGTTCACAAAGAACAAAGTAAAGAAAACAATTCTCACTTTATTTAATAAAAGTTTTATAATTAGACATTACTTCTAAAGCTAGAGTTGAATTGGGATATTTATAGAGAGAATTCCCTTTACAATTATGGTTAGTAATAGGAAAGCATATCTACCCTAAAGAGGAATTAAAATCATAACTTGGAAAATAAGAAATATAATTATTCATAATTTAAAACAAATTAACTAAATAAAACAAAATTTGGAAAAGTCAAATCTTCCACCAACTTGGAAAAATAATTCTTTTTCCAATTTGGAAAAATATGTGTAGTCTTCCTTGTCTTGGAAGGAGATTGACTATTTGACCTTTGACATGTTGAATCTTTATCTTGACATTGGGCTTGAATAGATTAATTAAATCCATAAAACTTCCTTGAATACAATTACATCCAAACTTGAAATTCATAACCCAAATATCTTTAAGGTACTTGTATGAATCTTCAACCAACCATGTATTCCTCTTGCTTGCATTTTTCTTAATACCAAATAAATTAAATATGAAGATTATTTGAGTTGATCCCTTTTGTAAGCTATTTTGATAAAAAGGACAATCTTGAAGAACCTTCTTAAAATCATTATTTTCCACACACTTAAGATCTTTATACATGGCTCTCAGGTTCTCATTAGTTGTGTGTAGTATTTTTTGTGAAATTAAAACATATCGAGAGCCGTGGTTGATGCTATCTCAAAAGCTAAAAGAAATTAGAATTGGTTGGATAAAAATGATTGCTAAAAAATCATGATTCATTTGAATTTTAGGCATTACATCTTTGACATTTTTATTTTTATTTTATGATTTTACTAGTTTAATATTGCATGCAAATGCGTGCATTCATACGAGATAAATATTATAGTCATAAAATTTTTATAATCTATTTATTAATTATATTTTTACTTTAATTAATTCAATTTATTATTTTTTTAAAATAAACAGTTAGAGATAAATATTGAGTAGAGATATGGAAGGTATATTTAAACTAAAAATATGGGAGTATAATTTTTTCTTTTGGCAGTTAAAGATATGAGTATTTTCGTCCAATAAAATTTGGAGTCCCATATTGAGGTGTTGGCTTTATTATTTAACATAGATATTATAAATAAATTATAATTAATTATTTAGAACTATAACAGTGATTATAATTATGTGTATTGAATTTCATAATTTAATTTTTAATATTATAACATGCCATAGTTGAATAATAATTATTGTTATATATGATGTTACAACATGTAAACTGATAAATAAATAAAAAAAAGCTTAAAGGTGATTGTTTCACTTCTTATATTACATACAAGAAAATTATGAGACATCGACGTATTGGAAAAAGGCCAGATACTTACTCTTCTCTTAATGGAAATGAATATGTGCTAGAAATATTTGATGTGAATTCATCTCATTGTATAGAGATGATGAGAATGATAAAATAAGCATTTTTAAAATTGTGCGACCACTTCAAATCTAAAGGGTGGTTAAAGGATAGCAGGTACATTTAAGTATAGGAAAATATGGCAATCTTTCTTATTACTCTCAGTTAAAACTTTCGAAATCGTGCTAACAAATGAAGATTTAACCATTCAACCTAAACAATCCATGTTTACTTTCATGAAGTTTTAAAGGCAATGTTGTATTTTGCTAACAAAGTAGTGGTACCCACTGCTTTTAACCCAGATCTGAATCAAGTGAAAAATCATCGACAACTTCGACAAATTTTTAAGGTATGGTAAATAGACTTTCAATATTAACAGTTGTATCGATTTTATAAATTAAAAAAAATAAATTTTCTATTAAGGTGCAATTGGTGCACTTGATAGGACACTTGTTCGTGTTATTATACCACCTGACAATAAACATCATATCGAGGAAGAGGAAGGGGAGATTGTTATCAAAATATTCTTGCTATATGTGATTTTGATATGATATTTACATTTGTTTGAGTTGGATGTGAAAGAGTGACTCATGACTCACGAGTATTAGCAAAGTCTATGAGAGATCTAGCAAATAATTTCCCAATTCCTCTACCTGGTAATGTATATATCGCATCAAATTTGTATTTACTTGTTTATCAAATTTATTTTTACAAAATGTATTAAATACTTTTTATCATTAATTTATTTCAGATAAATATTATTTATGCGATACTACATATACAAATATTAAAGGATTTATGGCTCCATATCTCAATACCCATTATGGGTTATCTGTTTTTCTAAATAATAATTGTGCTATAACAAAATATGAAGTTTTAAACCATGCACATGGCAAGTTAAGAAATGTGATTGAATGATCATTTGGTATTCTAAAAGCAGGATTCCTATTTTGAAGACAATGCTACCATGTCAATTCGATGTGCAAATAAATATTGTTATAACATATGTTGCTATACACAATTATTTTAGCAAAATAAATATCACATATGATTTTTTGTACAATTTGATAGAGAAGAGTTGATATTTCAGACACCAACTAACAATATAATGCAAGGACCAACACAGAGACAATCAGATCAAACATTCATGGCTAATTTGCGAGAAAAAACAACGAATCATTTAATTAATATGTGATTGTTAGCTTTTTATATGTTTTTTTTTTCTACATTTGTCTATCATTTTTAACATATACTCATTTTAAGTTTAATAATTTTTATTTTTTGAATCTTATGAAAATATTATTTTAATATTATTATTATCTTTATTTTTATTTATGACTTTTTTAATAGCAAAGTTGTATTAACTAATTATAATTTAAATATGAAAATTTTAATACACATTATAAGGTTAAATATGTCTAATATAATTTTTTTTCAAAATTTTCAATAATAACAGTTATCAAATAGATGGATTATATTCAAAACTAAAAATTTTCAGCATTTATTATATTTAATACTTAATTTTTTAGAACATAAATTTCAGTTTACCAAAGCCGGCTAAATTTTTAGGAATGTAATTACATCTAGTTTTTTTAAAAAAGGTTTAGGAAGTTGTAATAATTTTAAAGACTTTTTTAAATGAACAACTTTTGAAGAGTTTGTTAGATTTTTAATAATTTTTACAGAGTTTGTAAAAAAATCTTTAAAAATCTTGATAAAATCAGAAGGAGAATTGTAAATTTTTTTTATACATGGATTTGTGAAAAAGTCATTAATAAATGTCATTAAAAGTCATTCACTAATAAAAATCTTTAAGAGTCATTATTGAATATACCTTAACTTTT
The DNA here is from genome assembly GCA_948294925.1 of Codiaeum variegatum. NCBI lineage: Eukaryota > Viridiplantae > Streptophyta > Magnoliopsida > Malpighiales > Euphorbiaceae > Codiaeum > Codiaeum variegatum. Next base: position 8,570 of record CAOJBK014395034.1, on the reverse strand, counting down.
ATAGAGTCTTTAAAAATTTTGATTGAATATACTCTAACCTTTTCAAGTATATAAAAATCTTTGAAAGGCAAAACCATTTCAAATACTCCAAAAAATTGGTCAACTCTCAAATATACCTCCAAAAAAATTTTCTATTAGAAATACCCTCATTTTATCATTCTCTTTTAAATATACCCTAGATCCATTCGACACGTGGCTCAGCTGATGTGTCACACTAATGTGGCTAAAAATCGCTTATTTGGCAATGTTGACTGCCCCACTTTACACATAAGCTTAATACCTTCAATTTAGTATGAAAATGACTCTGAATCAACATGTCATTTTAATGAAAAATTCTAGGGTTCCATCATTCGCACTTTCTTCTCCAAACTACAAAAAACCAATCGTGTTATGGTAAGTTGCAGTGAAAGTGAGTTAAAGGGAAAAGGAAAATAGAGAATCTGAGAAAAAACGATAACAATGGCGGGTGCATCTTCTTTAACCGTTCAACAAACTGACCCACGAACCTACCTAAATCGAAGAGAGTTACTCCTTTACGATTGCGACGAATGTTTTGGCGTTGTCCTTATATTATGTTAAGTTCATTTCTTGATTAATTTTTTTATATTTCTTTTTTCTTTTTTGACACTTTTCTAGGTTCATCAACCTTTCTTGGTTTTCTGGGTTCATCTACCTTTGCTCGGTTCTTCTGATTTAGGGACGCTACTGTGAATTTTTCAAGTGGCATGACGAATGGGTTAATAAGAGGACGTTGCTGATTTTGAATGAGTTGAGGAGGCTGAATGATTTTATGGAGAGGGGTGAAAATGAAAGTGTTATTACCAGTAACACTTAGTACACCAGCGACATAGAGAAGGAAATTGAAGAACTGAAGAAGAAGGTTGAAGTTTTAAAGCATGCAAGGGGAAAATTGAATGGATGCTTGAGCTTTTACAAGATGGGATTTTATGGGGTTGTTATGTTGTTGCTCTATAAGATGTATAGAGCTTGATCACTGGGAATTTTAGGGTAGTAGTAATGTAGGTTAGTTTAGGATTGTTTGAAATGGCCATTTTAATAGAACTGCTTGTTTTTGCTTTTGGGGTACCTATAAACATTGAACATGTACAGCCATGTGCTCAAATATTAAACATGAGTACCTATAAATAGTTCATATATGAAATGAAACAAAAATTTATTATTGTTGTGTTACTATTGTAGTTCAAATATAAACTGAATATATGAACATAAACAGAATATATAAGAGAATATGAATATATGAATACAAACTTAATATAATCATTAACTTTAAGCATCCAAAACATACCCTAATATGTAATAAGTATCATCTAGCATCCAAAACAAACCCTAAATTAATACAAATGTTGTCCAAAAATATTTCCTACTAATAACATATAAATACATATGGTATGTAACATCTAATACAACCAAGGCAAATGTTGGCCATGAAATGTCTTCATTTGTTTGTTGTAGCAATAGTAGACTGTTGACTCAATGTGCATGTTGCTGATCTTGTGTTTCTGGTAGTTCTTATTATTGTAGCAGTTGTGGATTGTTATCTGGTAGTCATTATAGATATCTTGCATGCCTTTTTTGCTGCTGCAAATGTTGCTGTAGGTCCTCTAACTTGCTTCAATTTCTCTCCTGGCATCTATAGTCAAAGCAAATAATGACCAGTAACCAAATGACCAACTCAAGCAATTATCACAGCAAACAAAGACTAAATCAAGTTTTGAGGACTTACTCTAAAGTATATGTTGCTACTTCCAGGGGCATAGTGCACTCCATAACCCTTCCTTGCCTACAAGAAAATACAATTACACTTGATTTCCAGCAAGCCAACAAAAAATACAAATATTAAGAGATCAACAACAATACAATTATACCTAATACTTCTCGCTGACCTCAACCTTTTTTCAGCTGTTGTAACTAGCTTAGGTGTGGAGATTGAAGCTTTATCCACATTGCTGTGAACTGATGTGGCCCTCTTTGACATTTTACTAGCCTCAGCAGTGGTAGAGGGGATAGTTATAGCTGATATGGCCCTCTTTGAACTTGTAGCATGCCTAGCAGTGGAAGAGGGTATAGCTATAGCTGATGTGGCACTCTTTGACTTTAGAGCATGCCCAACACTGGTAGATGGTATAGCTGCTGCTATTAATGTGGCCCTCTTTGACTTGAACCAGGTCCAGCAGTGCTACCAACTGGCCTTTTCTTGTGGTTCTCCTGTCAACATAGCAACAAACACAATAGATACATAGTACACAACAACCAATTTATCATATTCTAATAACACATATCAATAACCAATTTATTTTTACCTTGTTTTTTTACCCTTAACTCTGTTTAGATGGATTGTCCTTCCTTGGACAGGCTCTCCTATTATGCCCTAACTCATTGTATAAGCCACATTTAATTTTCATCTCATGTCTTGTCAACTTATTTAGGTTAGCCAACTTTTTCTTTTCCTCATCAACAGATTTCTTCCTAGCTCTTTTGGGCCTTCCAAGCATCTTTTTAAAGGGGGGTGGAAATACAGGAGCTGCATCAACTGCTGTCCATATCTTACTTCCACTAAGTGGCTTAATTGGGTTTCCATATACTTTCAAATACATGTCTTTCTTGTAATAATCAGACACATAGTCATCCACATTTTTTCTCAGCCAATTGATACTTGAAACTGCATGGATACATGGTATCTCAGTGAGTTGCCAGCCTCTGCAGCTACATGTCTTCTTTTTCATGGATACTATGAATTAGTCATCATAAATTTTCACTTGGAACTTGTCATCCTTTGCTAGTGTTGGTATGCACTGCCTTGCTGCCCATTTTAACCTCTCAACCTTCTTCCTTATCCTAGGGCAGATTACATCTTCCTTAGTTTCCATCTTATCATACTTAGTCTTCATCCTATATATTAGGTAAGTCCTGATTGCTTCCAACATGTCAATTATGTGCATAGTTCTTGGTATGCATATAACACCATTAAATGTTTCAGCCATGTTGTTGTCCACATTTTTAGCTTTTGGCACAATTGAGATATATGCTTTGTAATACACACTGGGATCCTTTACAAGCATAAGTTTGCTCCTTCAGGACTGACTCCCCTAAGTGTCTTTAATTCCTCATTAAATTGAGCTTCATATGTTGCATCGACCACCCTCCAAAAAAGTTCCTTAAGATCTTGGCCACCATGCACCTTTTTTCAATTAGCATATATATGTCTTGTACAGTTCCTAACTTCAGCATTAGGAACTAGCTCATCCAAAACATTCAATAACCCCTAATCAAAATAGTTCAAAATGTTAGTAACCAATATATTATGTTAAGAGTTAATGTGATATTGAGGTTAAATCACATACATTGGACTTACCTTTTGTTGGTCACTAATGAAAGTCCAACCAAGTCTATTCTTGATATTGAGATCAAAGAATAATCTGCTCAAGAACCTCCTCCAATTCACTTCATTCTCTACTAACACCATTGCATATGCTATAGGATACATTTGGTTTTTTCCATTACGACCAATTGCACTCAGTATTGCTCCACCAAGGATTGTTTTCAAAAAAGCACCATCAAGATAAATTATTGGTCTGCACCCTTCCATAAATCCTTTTCCAAGACCATTAAAAAATATATACAAACCCCTGAACTCAGCCTTATTATTAACCAATTCTGTTTCAAGATAATAAAAAAAACTTCCTTGTCAGTCTTCTTTAGCTCTAACACATATGATCTCAACTTAGCATAGTGTGCTTCAACTCTACCTTTAAGCTTCTTCATAGAAGCATTTTTTGCTCTATGTAATGAAATATTAGGTACTGTAAGGGCATATTTTTCCATCATCTCATCTGCCATTTCCCAATACTATAATGAGGCTTTCTCCTTAATTTGCTAAGAACTCTTTAGCTAACCAGTTCACAGTAGCCATTTTATTTTTCATCACCCTGGAACACACATGAGATGGATTAACAGTCCTCACCAAAAATGAGTTCTCACCATTAACCTTTGATGCATACATCCTCCGTGTGCAATTCCTGCACTTTGCCTCCATTTTTTCCCTTCAGTCCTCTTCTAATACAGGCTATAACTATTAGTTATAGCATAAGTCTGCACTGCCTTCCTGAGTTGCTCTGCATTAGCGAATAGCAAACCAGCAACCCAAATCATTTCAGTATGTTTGCAATTAGGATTATATTTAACTTTATTTGGTTTCTTCCTTTTTCTCACTTCCAAATCATTTTCATCACTGGACACTAGTGTAAGTACCTCACTGTCAGTATCTAGGTACTCAGAGTGGTACCCATTATCCTCACTTCCTTCTCTATCAAGGTTAGAGGCTTCACTGGGCAAGTCCTTTTCTTTGCCTCTCTTACTTCTATATGAATCTAACCCAAGCCCATACCCATTATCAACTACCACCTTTTTAAACTTTTTCAAATTCTTCCTAACAGCAACATGTTCTTCATCATCATCAGATTATTAGATGTCAGTTGAAATCGGCCTTGGAAGTCACGGTTCTTATTTTCCGATCATCTTCTCCGGTGAGTTTCAACAACCAAAATTCATATCAAATCAAAGCTTAGGTGGAGAGGAATCCGTTGATACCTGAATCGTCACCCATCTCCGATAAATTTGGCTGGGATCGGCCCTTGAATCCTCTGTAGCTGAAATTTTTCAAGTGGCAAATTCGTAGCCTCTGCTCACCGTTCCTGGCCGTGCTGGAGTCTCCGATCAGTGGACTACAAGGTGATGGTCGAAATTTTGGGCAACTGGTGGTTGAAGGAGCTCCCTCCTTCATCCCTCTCTGTTTTGTTTCAACGCTCACCCCTCTTCGCCTTTCTCGTTTCACGATTCTTCTGTTCTATTTTTTTTTTCTTTTTCTTAAATAAATATATATAAGAAGCTTAAAATAGAAACTTCTAGGTTTTATTTTTAATTAATTTCTTTTTTAATATATTACTTATAATTATATATATTATTATTATCATTTTTATATGATAATACAATATACAAAATGCCATAAATAAAATACAAGAATATATAATAATAATAATAAATGTAACATAGTCATTTTAATTTACTTTGTTAATAATTGAGAATATAACAAAAAAATTCAAATAAAATCAATTCAAATTTTGAAATAATTATAAAAATAGATCCAATTTTAGTATAAAATCTCTTTTAAAGAAACTTTTTAAATTTAAAATTCTCATTTAAAATTATACATTTGTATATACATTTTTTTAATGCCAAAAAGAAAATTTTGATATTAATTTACGAATTTAATTTTATATTAAATCGGAAATATCAATTCAAAATAATTCAAATCTTTTTTTTTAAATACAAAATGAAAATCTTAAAATTAAATCAAAATTTTTTTTATAAATATGTCAGTTTAGAAAAATCAATTTTAAATAATTACACTAAAATTACTTTAAAAATCTTTTTATATTAGCTTAAAATCCCAATTTTGTTAATTTAACAATTTTCTTGATAAATCTTCATTTAATATTTCTGACACCGGGTTCGGATATTATAAAAAATTTCAATTTTTATAATAATTTGAGAAAATTTACTTTCATAATTAATCATTTGTTATAATTATGTAAGTCTAGTGTTAATCTGGAGAAGTTTTAGTTTTATATACCATATTTATTGAATGTTTGAATGTAAACTTAATAATTTTATAGTCACTTTTATCTAACTCAATATTTTTCAGCAGTATTTACCCTATCATATAATGACTGAGACACATATATTCACTAATCATATGGGCCTTAATAGTAAATGATAAAAAATAATTATTTTTATTCTCCTTTTAGGAAAACATATTTATAATATATGACTAACATAGATATTTCATTTATTATACTAATAATTTCAAGATGGCTTTCCTTCTATGATATGTATTACTACATTTATCTGTATTTATATTGTACTTATCCAAGTATTAAGTCTGTATTCTTTTTAAGTTTTTAAATAAAAACTTTTTTATAATAATTTCAGAAAAATTACTTTTCTAATCAATCATTTGTTATAACTATGTAAATCTAGTGCTAAGCTCGAGAAGCTTTAGTTTTATACACCACACTTATTAAATGTTTGAGTTTAAACTTAATAGTTTTATAGTCATTTTCATCTAACTCAACATTTTTCAATCGTATTTACCTTACCATATAATGTTTGAGACACCTATATTCACCAACCATATGGACCTTATTAGTAAATGATAATGATGTGGGGTGAACCACCTTGATGTTGGAATTGGAGTCCTCTGGTTACAACGGAACTAACTTGCACAAGAAATATAGTTAGATGGAGGCCGGACGGTGTCCAACATAAAGCCTTCGACGCTCAAGCCAGTGAGAGGAATGGAAAATGAAGGGTGAAATTAACGAGCCGCACAACGGAAGCAAATTAAAAGATGAATGGGAAAAATGAACCCCCAAACCTTAGGGAACGAAGATTTGGTTCCGATTTTTAAAACTTTTTCGAAAACTAAACTTTATTAAAACTCTTTAAACAAAACTAGGTTATGCAATATTTCAAACTCTTTGAAACTTTGCCCTAACCTAGGGTTTAAGTAAATTCATTTTGCCAAAACTCTTTTAACAAAATCATTAGAAATTTCATACACTATGAAAATCAAATTCTATGTCAAAACTCTTTTGACATAAAGGGTTTAGTCATATATCAAACTCTTTGACTATGAAAGGACCCATAACTTCAACCATGGATAATCTCACCAATTATGTGCAAAACACAATTTGAACAAAGAAAGGTTAGAAGCAAAATACCTTTTGCTCTCCTTCGTTAAACTCCCCAAATGTGAAGCCTCTAGTTTGAGACATACCTAGCTTTTCCCAAAAGCTTGTTATCCAATTCTCTTCAAGAAGCTTGAATCTTCTCTCTTTGGTTATCCAAATATTTGATCCTTTCTCATTACTTGAGAACTAGAGACTTGAGGAATGGCTTTGGACTTGAAAGCTTCTCCACATTCCTTTCCCAAAGGCTAATTGAAGATGACTTTGTATTTGAAGAAATATTCTTCAAAACAAACCTACTCTCACAATTTGGAGTGAATTTGAACCTTTCTCTCTCAACTCTTAGAGAGCTTCTCTCTATAACTCTTAGATGAAGAAGATGATGAATAGTGATTGTATAATCTTTCTTAGGCAAAAAGATGAAGCAAGCCCCATTTTATAACCCACACCCACTTTCTTCCTTTTCCTTAAATTAAGGAGAAAAAAAATGAAATTATATCTTGTTGACTATGATTAGTCAATTAATCAAATAGAGTAAGACCATAATTAGTAGGAATCATCTTTAAATCTTAATTAACCACATATCTATTATGTTAAGCTTAATTATTTTATTTTATTTGTCCAAAACTATTTCAATTAGTCATACCCATTTGTATCTCATACAAACTAAGACTTAATTGAAATTTCCTTTTTGGTAATTAAACATTAAGACATGATAGTATCTTTGTAAATTTAATTACATGTTTAATTTCACCATCATTAATAATTAATTAAACTCTTTAATTAATTATTAATATGATTCGTATAAGCTAATGGGAATTATCATTTGATATGTGACTGACTAGGTTCATGTTTAATTAGCAGTGGGATAAAGAAATTCTTCCCACCAAGTGTGTTAACCTAATTCCACACTTAGTCTCATAAGTCGTGGTTGATGTCTAGCATTCCATATAACGACTACCTAATTGGAAAATGAATGTCGTGATCATATCATTGACATAAGCATGGACCTCTCGATCATAATTACCGTGCACTCGAATCCCTTCATTATGGATTCCCGATCTTAGCTAGGGTAATGGAATAAGTAAAATCCTATGTGCTAGATCTCAATGACCTCTATCCGGTGTGAGTTCTCGATAAACCTGTTCCTACTAGAAACTCTTTCTAGTGAACCTCATCCACCCTGGCCAGGGATTTGCATATCAAGAACAACCAGAAGTCATAGGATTCCTTCCTCGTTACCTAAGTTAATGAATCCTTTCTTGGTTAAACACTTATCCCAACATACCACTGATTATGGCTACCTCATGCTATATACCAATACATGACTACCATCAGTATGTAAGCAGTAACAAACCATAGCCACCAATATACCAGATAACATATCACCTCAAGTCTAAGGATTATATGCATAATCATGATCTATATGATGCGTTATTGACTAATAGGTAACGACCCATGTATCTATCATCTAATGTCATTGTTAAACTTACTCATCTCATGAGTGTGCTCACGTGTTGTCACGACATCAAATATCTGTAGCATAAGACTCACTACCTCCATACCAATAAGTATCTTATACTTATCATGGATGACAATAGAGGTGATGGTCTTCCGGATTAATGGTGTCCCTACCAAAAATCTTATGACCATGAACAACCTTTAAAGCATCTGTTAAAAGGGCAATCTGTCATTCATATTCTCAAACTCTTTGAGAATAGAGTCCCTACAGAATACTTAAGGGACATGTATACGTTTGATGCTAGGAATGTATCCAATTAAAGAGCATATATACTAAAGCCA
>CAOJBK014393432.1:0-37660 GCA_948294925.1 Codiaeum variegatum | reverse complement strand
ATACAACTCCAACATCATCAAGTTCAAGAGTCCCTCTAGTTTGAACCACTGGTTAGCTCGAAGATGGAGTAGTAGCTGAAGCTTAAGTAATACAGCCACTTCTGGTTATGGCATCTATCTCTTAGCCTAAATGCCTCAGCTCTATAATTACACAGTAGTAATCATTGTGAATTAACCTCCCTAAGGAAGTTCTATGAATCAGTGGTGAGCAAACTGGGGAGGTGACCTCTCTAAGGAAGATTAGTTGCCTCTAGTATAATAATAATTGCTCAGTGGTATGGCATCAATTATATGATCTATTGAATCACCATCTTTAAACTCACTGAGTATTGTATTAACATTATGTTCAGGGAGGGGATTAGTCCCAATATTAAATTTAGGTAGTAGGAGATCTTTAGCATCAATGAGATCTTGAATTTTAAGGGAGAAAGCCTTAAAATCATCAGTCTGTGGCCTGGCCCTTGGTTATAATCATAAGTTTCATTTATATTGAAATTCTTTAGAAAGGGAATGGGAAATGGTTTGGGCTCCAATGGTTTGAAAGCATTCTTCTCTAGGCATTGCCTTAAGAGGTAACTCAGTTTTAACCCTTTTAAGTTGGTAAATTCCCTTTTTGTATCTGAAGTGGCTTATAGGTTGAGATTGTATTAACTCCACCCTCCTTTTGCATTCCACTTGTCTTCTTAAAGTGAGAGGATGAGGCTTGAGTTTCATCCTTGATGAGACCAGATTCAATCCCACCTTCTAGGCGAGTGCTAATAGTAACCAAGGCTTTGAAATTTGAAAAATGTTGTGCTATCATTCTATCTCAAAACACAGGCAATAGGTTCTTGACAACTATGTCATTATGCTCAGAATTATTTAGTTTGTTAATCAATTGGGAGGATTTCTTCCTTCATCTAGAAATGAATGCATAGAAGGTTTCCTTGGGCTGTTGTTTGGTTATTTCGAGATCTCTTATCTTGACATCAACTTCTTAGTTGTATGAGTATTGTTTCATAAATTCAACATAGATAGATTCCCATGTCTGTTTCTTGGAATTATTTAATTTTACAAACCAAGTCAGACCCGCATTAGTAAGCGATTGTTGGAAGAGATAAGCAAAGAGCTCGCCTTCCACTCCCAAAGGTCGGAGTGTGCCATCATAAATTCTCAGGTGAGTCTCAAGACAAGAAGTACCTTTGAACTTTTCAAAGTGAGGCATTTGGAACTTAGAAGGAAGCCTAGCTTGGGGGAAGGGACTTAGTGCCTTCATATCCAAGACCTTATCTTTCATTTTTAGAGCTTACATGTCATTTTTTATCACTTGATACTTTTTGGTCATGGTCTTGATGAATGGATGATCTTCAACCTCTTTTTATAAAGGATCTACAGCAGGGGTGATTGGGGTATTTTTTCCACAGCCAGATTATGGATTCAGGATGATGACATCATTAGCTAAGGTGTCTGAAGTATTAGAAGCATGATTAGTGGGATGGATCCCAACTTGACTCAGAATGGTTTGAACTTTACCCAAAATGTCTTATTCTTGGCTTTGCATCATTGTAGAAAGTGTTTCTTGTTATACCTTCATAGCTTCTTCTTATCTTTACATGAAGGAAGCAAGCATGTCAATAAGGTCAGTTGGTGTAGGTGCAGCATGTGGAGGAATGGGGGCACTAGTAGGAGTGCTAGTGAGAGCACCACTAGTAGTAGCATCAGCAATAAGGTTGGAATTGAGGTTGTCTCCAATTGATATGATGACCTTTTGAAACAAGGGAAGAAATTGGAGTATTAGCTTTTTGAAAAGGAAAGGATAAAGCCAGTTGCAGGCACGTGATTTGAAAAGAAAGGCAAGTTTTTAAAGGTTTAGTTTTTATCTGGAATAGTGCAGTTTGCCCAATTTTAGTATTTTGGATGTAGTGATGCATGCATGTATGCATGAATGAAAAAGTTTTCATGAGGACAGTAATATAAAGTCCATTAGGGTACATATGATCTAAGGTCATCTCTAATCATTACATGACAGCTTGGTGGTTTAATGGTTCCCCATCGTCTAGAGGTATCGACACACCTAACCACAAGAACCAAGGCCTAAGTGGGTTAAACGGCTATATGTACCTCATTATTACAACTAAAAGGATCAACTGGGGCACCCTGGTGTTGGATGATTTTGCTATCATCAAAGTAGTCCCAAGGAAGGAAGCTCACTCGATTCTACTGTTTATCCAGATTTTCCTAATATATAAGAGCATAGGAAGTGATACATGAGAACTTACTTTCACATGATTTCGGGCTAAAATTTTGCTTTCAGAAAATAGCCCACTTAATTTTTGGTCAGTTTTGCCAAACGTCCCCAGTGGAGTTTCTAGTTGTGAGGCCCCGCCTGAGCAGCCTGCAGGATTTTCCCTAATGAGCATGCCTGCAAACATTCTACAAGACCCTAAGGAAACCTTTCATATTGGACCCATCAAGCATCACAGATTGTGGTCGAGTTCCCACATTTATGCATCCATATGTGTCCCTCAGAGTGCACATCATGTGTGAGTTATGTAGAGTTGCCACTTAACCTTTAAAAGAATAAGTTTATTCTAAGGTGATTAAGAAACCTTTTGTTGTAAACTCCATTTTTTAAAAAAGATCAGTTTTCTATCCCATTGGAAAAGCTATTCTTTTTTTTAACTAAAGGGGGTTCGATGGTTCGTAATCTGAAAACATTTAAATAAAAATAGATTTAGTACCATTTTAGTTAAAATAAAATTTTTACTTGAAAAATCATGCAAGTTCAGTTAAAATTGGTTTTTATGTATGCATGAGCAATATTATCAAATGAATGCATGAACATGCTAGTTTGCAAATGACATTCATAAAGTGATAAATACAAGCGATTTTCTAGGGGTCTTTCCTCTAGCCCACTCCAGGTTCTAGGGAAGGCATAGCACCCCAAATAAAGCAATAAAAATCAATATAAGAAAAACTATTGAAATAGGGGATCTCCCCTCCAGTCTTATGTTTTGGGAGGAGCACACATTCCCCAAAGCCATACATTAAACAAAAATAATAATATGGAATAAATGATACAATGAATAAAATTGAACAAGCAAACAATGAAATAACGCAACAATAAAGCAAATAATAATAAAAATAAAAATAAGAGAAAAAGGTTTTAGAGTTGAAGCTGTAAAAGGCTTGTCGGTGTATCCCTTTGAATGGGAATCAAACCCCACGCCGTTCTCCCTTCTCACGAAGGGTGGGGGTTGTTCTGATAACAATGGGGTGGTTGTTGGTTCAGTAGATCATTGATTTTGGATTTGTAAAAATAATTAATCGTGTAAGCTATTAACCAATTCTGAACTTGATTAATGAAAAATGAATTTGAGTGGGTGTTGTACCTAAATATATTTTAGTGTTTGATTGATTTTAATTATGAAAATGAATTTTCCATAAAATTTTCCTTAAATCAGTGTTAAAGGGCTTTAAAATATGTTCTGATAAGCATGCCTTAAGTTTGAATTAAAGGGCTTTAAACAGTAGTTTTATTGGAGGTAAGAACTATATTGTACCATATTTACCTTTTTGGGTGGTTTGGAAATTGGAGGGTCTGATGTTTTGACAAAGCCGGAGCGGGTCTCCATTATTTTCAGAGAGTGTTGATTGAGTGTCTGAACTAGACTGGATTGAGTGTTGATTGAGAGGATTGACTATCTATAGTGTCTGAAATTAGAGTGTTTGTAGTGTCTATGATTTATAGATCTTGTTTAGGAGGCTATAATCTACTTTTTTTGAGGCTTTGGATGTAGTGAAATAGCATAAAAGGATGTCTGGTGAGTGTCTATAAGTTTTAGTTTGAGAGCTGAAAAAAGTTGATAAAAAGGTCGGAACCCGGGTCTGTTCTAGATGGTCAAATTTATAGGGAGTTGTGCAGAAACCCTTAAAAACTGCCTAGCGGATGCATAACATGCGCTATGCATGCGTGTGGGCCATTACATATGCGTAATGGCCTTAATGCATTCGTAGTGTTATTTATGCATGTGTAAAGTCGTTTACGCATGTGGCCTATCATTTTGGGCATGGGTTTTTCCTGGGCCTGATTTTTAGGCCCAATTCGGTTCAGTCTAATTTAGTTTTTTGACTTTTTTAGATTTGTTTGAAGTCTGATTTGAGCCTGGTTAGATCCGTTGGACTCATATTAACAGGTCGGATGTAGTGGTACTAAAATGAGGGCTCACATTGACAACTTCTTGTTATAACATCTATTTCTTCACCCACATGCCTTAGATCAATTATAACACAATAGTAGTCATTTAGGATTGACCCTTCTAAGGAAGGTTGGCCAATTGGGAGTCAGTAATTTGAGGAGAGAGTCCTTATTAAGGAAGATTGATCTACTCCAATGTAATGGTAATTACTCAGGAGCATAGCATCAATGATGAAATGTATGGAATCATCGTCATCAAATTCATTCAGTATAGCATTCACATTATGCTCAGGAAGGGGATCCGTGCCAATATTCACGGTTGGAAGCAAGATTTGATCAGCATTAATAAGTTCTTGGATTTTGTGATGGAGGGCCTTGCAATCATCAATTCAGTAGCCTGGCCTTTGGTGATAATCACACCTCTCAACCATTTTGAAATTCTTCAGCAGTGGGTTGGGAATTAGTTTGGGCTCCAATAGTTTGAAGGCGCCCTTCTTCATGCACTGTCTTAGGAGATAGCTCAGTATTAATCCCCTCAAGTTGATAAATTCCCCTTGTTATATCTGGAGTGTCTTATGGGCTTAGTAAATCCCCTCCATCTAGAAATAAATACAGAGAAGATTTCTTTTTATTGTTGTTTTGTCATTTCAGGATCCCTCCTTTTAATATCAATTTCCTGATTATAGGAATACTGTTTTACATATTTAAAACATATAAATTCCTAAATCTATTTCTTAGAATCCTCTAATTGTACAAACTAAGTCATAACTGCTCCAGTAAGCGATTGTTGGAAGAGCTAAGCAAGGAGCATGCCTTTCACTCCCAAAGGGATTAGCATCTCACTATAGATCCTCAAGTGGGTCTTTAGGTAGGGAGTGACTTTGAACTTCTCAAAATGTGGCATTTGGAACTTAGGTGGAAGCCTTGCCTTGGGGAAGGGACTCAATGCCTTCACATCCAGGACCTTCTCTTTCTTTTTCAAGGCTTGAAAAGTTTTCTCCATTTCCTCATATTTTTTAGCCATGTTTTTTAGAAGTGGATGGTCTTTAACCCCTTTTGGGAACGGATCTATAATAAGGGTAGCTGGAGTACTATTTCCACGTCCAGGTTATGGATTCAGAACAATTACCTCATCAGCTAAAGTTTCCTTACTAAAGTTAGGAGAATTGGAGGCATAATTAGTGGCCTGGATCCTAACTTGAGTCATCATGGCTTGGAATGTACCTAGAATGGCTTGATATTGTCTTTACATCATGGCCATGAAGGTTTCTTATTGAATCTTCATGGCCTCTTTTTGCCTTTACATGATTGTAGTTAGCATGCTAGCAATATCAATAAACATAGGTGGAGCAACAGGAGCAATAGGAGTGACAGTGGCAGTGGCATCAATAACGATGTTGGTAGGTGAGATATCTATAGTGTTTGACATGGTGACCTTTTTGAAAAAGGGAAAAGGATATTGAGTATCAACTCTTTTGAAAGAAAGGGTAAAGCCAGTGGTAAGTAGGTAATTCGTAAAGGAGATATGTGTTTAAAATATTTTGGGGTATTATCTAAAAAAGTGAACTTTATCCAACTTCAGTGTATTGGATGTGGTGATGCATGTATGCATGAAAAAAAGGTTTCATGTTGACAGTAATATCAGAGTTATTAAGGTACACCAAACCTAAGGTTAACTTTAATCATTACATGATAGTTAGGTGGTTTAGCGATTCCCAACGACTAGAGGTGCAATATACCTAACCAGATGTGAACCAAGGAAGCTTGTATGGGTTTGGCAGTATGTATGACCACATTATCCAAATTGAAAGGGTCAGAGGGTACGACTCAGAGTTGGATCATTTCACTATCAGTAAAATAGTCCTAAAGAAGGAAGCCCACTCTTTATCCGTGTTTTTCTAATATAAAGGAGCATGTAAAGTGATGCATGAGACCTACTTTCTCATAATGTCAAGCCAAAAGTTATTTTTTACAAAATAATCCACTTAAGGTTTTTGTCAATTTTCCAAACGTCCGCAGTGGAGTCGCCAAGTGTGAGGTCCCGACCGAATGGCCTGTAAGATTTCCCCACACACTCCTACAAGCTTCAAAATTGAGCCTAAGGAAACCGACTACTAGGTTTTGGATTGTACATGGCATCACGGATTGTGGCAGGGTTCCCACATTTGTGCATCCACATATGTCCGTTGGCGTGCACATGGTGTGATCAGTGTACAGAGTCGCCACCTAATACTTTATGAACAATGATTTTCTAAGGTGATTAACAAACCTTTTAAAAATAAACTCCATTTTAGAAAAATAATGTTTTCTTCCTAATTGGAAAAACTATTCTTTTTTAGAACAAAAGGAGGTTCGGGGATTCGTGATTCAAAAAACATTTTATGAGAAAAATAATGTTTTACCATTTTTTACATAACACCTTTTGGATTGAAAATTATATGATTTTGGTCAAAATTTAGTTTTCGTACATGCATGAATAGATATACAATACGGATGCATGAGCATGTTAAGATGGACATGACAATCTCATAAAGTGATAAA
This sequence comes from Codiaeum variegatum, assembly GCA_948294925.1. Lineage (NCBI taxonomy): Eukaryota > Viridiplantae > Streptophyta > Magnoliopsida > Malpighiales > Euphorbiaceae > Codiaeum > Codiaeum variegatum. The sequence goes on along the minus strand of CAOJBK014393432.1, from coordinate 30,942 downwards.
GACAAGGATTTAACCAAGATCCTTCCTCTAGCCCACTTTAGGTTCTAAGGAAGGCACATCACCCCAATGAAAGTAGTAAAATTACAAGCTGAAAACCATTTAAATCAGAGGATCTCCTCTCCAGTCTTATAATCTAGGATGAGCACATATTCCCCAATAAAAAATTATACATAAAATAACAATAAACAATAATAACAAAAGAAATATGACAATCACAACAAAAATAAAAGGAAACTAAATAATAACTGCATAGACAATGAAATTGACATAGAAAATATAATAAAAGAAACAACTTTGGAGTTAAAGCCATAAGATGGCTTGTTTGCATATCCCATTGAATGGGAGTCAAACCCCAAGTCGTTCTCCCTTCTTGCGAAGGGAGGGGACTGTTCTCACAACTGTGGGTGGTTTGTTTAAAAGTGGCTAACTGGTTTTAGATTATAAAACAGTTAACCATTAAGCTAATAATCAATTCTTATTTTTATTAATGAAAAATGCTTTTGAATATGATTTCCTAAGTTCATTTTAGAGTTTGAATGATTTTAATTTATGAAAATTGATTCTTTATAAACATACCTTAATTCAATTTAAAGGGCTTAAATAAATGATTTCTGATAAACATGCTTTAAATCAGTGTTAAAGGACTTAAAATAATTAGAAGTTAAGGGAAAAGTAGCATATCGTACCAATACTACCTTTGTTTTACAGGGTTTTAAACTTGGAAGATTGGAAGGCTTGAGAAAACCAGAACGATTCTCCATTGTATTCAAAGAGTATTAGAGTTTGTATGTCAGAACTGGAATGGACAGGACTGTGCATCTGAACTGACTGGAGTTATGACAATTGTAGTGTAGAACTAAGAAATTGAACTCATTGAACTGAAATTATAGTGTTTAGGATTCGTTTTGTAGTGTTTAGAGGCTTAGAGAAACTGTTTGGAAGCTTTGAAAATTGGAAAACTGAGATAAAAGTCTGGAACTGGAACTATTATAAAAAGTCAAATTTATAGGGATTCGTGTCAGAAATCGTAAAAGTACAAAACGTGTGCATTTCAGTCAAAATGCATCCATTTTAAGCCTAACGCATGTGTGAGGCTTAAAATGCATGCGTGACTCTATAAACGCATGTGTGAGGTATGGAACGCGTGCGTGCATGCTGTTTTGGGCTAGGTTTCTAGGCCCAATTTTCTGGGTCCACATTGGTCTGATTCGATTCTATTTTTTGGGTTTTCTAGGCCTATTTGAAGTCTGATTCAAGCCCGATCAGATTCATTGGACTTGTATGAACGGGCTAGATTCAATGGTATAAAAATGAGGGTTCACATATAGTAATTAGTTTACTATGGCATTGATTTAAAAAAGATACCAATTAGGCATGACAACATAATTGCCATTAACCTATTAAAGAATCTAGTACAACATTCTGGGACAAAGCATATTGAAATTCATCATCACTTCATCATAGCTCACATTTATTAAAATGGAATATATTTTATCAGAGCATCAGTTGGATGATATCCTGACGAAACCCTTAAATGAAGATCAATTCTATGAGATTTGAAGGAGCCTTTATATGGGTTCCCTAAGTTAAGCTCAAATTTATTGCTTACTTTCTGTGCATGTGAGTTAGATGCCTAATGAAAACCATTAGGCACCTAAGAGATACCATTAGGTCCCTAAATGAGTTATGCTTCTGAGACCCCTTCTCCGAAGTGTAACGGCTAATTTAAAATTGATGTGACACTCTGACTTTCATTTATCTTTTATCACATGCTTCTGTGCATGTTTCTAGGAAATCACAAATGTAAGGAGAGAGAAAGAAACATAAAGTTAATGACTTGTCTTTTTAAGGTAAAGATGACATCTAAAGGAAAAATCTTTGTATTTCCCATAACTGAACATGATTACTTCTTTTAGAATTCAAATTTATTTTAAATCATTTTTAAATCATTATTTTTATTTTGTATTGTGTTCTGATTGGGGTAAAGTCTCCACTCATTCTCTCTTTTCTTTCCTCTTTAGTAACCGACAAAATGTGTGTGTTTGGTTATTTAAACCACACACACTCAACTTCATCTTCTTCATCACTTCTTTAGAAACCTTAAATCTCTAAAAAATAGAAATTAAACCACCATGGTAAAGAGATCAACCCAAACTGAAAACTCATTAACTAGCTCCTTTAAAAGGTAAAAATCAGAGACTCAGTCATTCGAAAATGAGGGAACCACTTTAGAGAAGTAATCTGTTATGTCTCCAAAAGAAGTAAAATGGGAAATTTTTGAAACCGATGAACATTGGTTCAAAGACTGTCTAGAATTTCAAGGTTGGGTGCCTTTTCTCATTGCCAATGATGCATACTATGAGGAATCCAAGACCAAGTTCTTTGTGTCGATTAGAAAAGGGGAAGCAATGCACTCCTTCACTGCATCTTAAGGATATTTGGTCTCTGCCTATTGATGGGGAAGTGATTTTAATTGAAGATTAGTTGGTTGAGGGAAATTGCTGGAGATGTTGCCAAAGAATTAAACTTCACCAGTTATGGTCTCCGTACAAGGTTGGTTCACAAGTTCATTGTCAATATCATCAACCCTCACAATAGTTGTTTTGAGTATGTGAAAAACATGGATCTGATAATTATGTGGAATGTGGTAAGTAAAATTGAATTTAGTTTGCCACATTTTTTGATCCATTTGATGGTAAATTGAAATCCAATAGAGGGATGCCCTTTAGGAATCAATTGACTAAACTATTTAGGAACTTTGATTTGGTTTTGAAGAATGATGTAGCATTGAAGCATACCAACTAATTAATGAATCTAACATCAAGAACCTGAAATATGTCCCTATGACCCCTACCAAGTGGATAAGAAGAAAGAGAAGAAGAAGGAAGAGAAGGAAAAAGTGGGTGAAGATCTCTTCAAGAAGGAATGTGAGTGCTGTAGAGCTTACTGCTAGCTTAGTTTCTAAAGAGTTACAGGGCATTCAGGTACCTAAAGAAAGTGATTAGGAGCCTAATGTGGAGGCTCGAGTACCTGAATAAGAAACTGATGTGGTAAAAATTGACTTGAATGCCCAAGCCAAGGACACTGATCTAGAGGTAATCTTTTCTCAGTTAGAGCAGTTTCAAATTTTTGGGAGGACATTGATCTAGAGGCAATCTTTTCTCAATTTGAGGAGTTTCAAAAATTAGGTAAGAAGTTGTTAAGGAGGCCCTAATGATGGATTTTAAGGAAGATACTAATGTTGTTGTTGTCGATTCAGAGCACAATTCTGAAGAGGAATCTAAAGAAACTGAGTCCTCTGAAAAACCCCATGTTGATCACATTGAACCGTTGGATGAAAATAGGACCCTAAAAGACACTATGATTAAGTAGTTCAAGAGCTCCAGGAATCTCTAATCATATTTAACACTCTAATACCATTGTTGAAAAGATTAAAGCACTGGACAAGCTTATGAGTGAGAAAATAGACTTTTTAGACTCTAAGATGGATTAAGTTGGGGCATCTGCCACTGAGTAGTTATCACAAATCTGTAATGTGATTAAGAAGCTGGTTGTTACCTAAAGGAAATGCACCATAAGCCTAAGAGTGTTGTTGGAACTGAGGGTAGTTCTTTGGCCTCTGAGTAAGGAAAAGAGAAAAAGAAGAATAAGGGAAAACGCATAATTAAGGAGCCAGTTGTTAGGGTTTTATGTCGTAGAGCTTGTATATTGTATATGTTTGTAATCATAACCCCCATAATGGCATTTTAATATACATATTTCATTTAATGATTTATTCATTTTAATGTCAAATGTATATATGTTCCATAAGTCTTATGTACGAGAATCTATTCTTAAAGAGTTTGAGAATGTGAATGATAGATTCTTTTTGCCATAGACTTTAAAGTATGTTCATGGTCGGAGGATTATTGGTAGGAATGTCATTAATCATGAAGAGCATTACCCCTATTGTCATCCATATGGAGGTAGTTAGTCTCATGCTACAGACATGTGATGTCATGACAACATGTGGACATAGTCATATGATGAGTAAGTTGAATAGTGACGTTAGATGATAGGTACATGGGTTTTATCCACTAGTCAATATCTTATCATCTAGATCATAATTGTGCATATAATTCTTAGACTTGAGGTTATATGTTATCTAGCATATTAGTGGCTATGGTTTGTTACTGCTTACATACTAATGCTAAATATGTATTGGTATATGGCATGTGATGGCTACAATCAGAGATATGTTGAGGTAAATGATCTCTAATAAAGGATTCATTAACTTGAGTAAGCAAGGATGAAAACCTATGACTTATGGTTGTTCTTGATATTTAAATCCTTAGCCAAGGTAGACGAGATTCACTAGAAAGAGTTTTTAGTAGGAATCAGGTTTTTTGAGAACTAGAACTGGATAAAGGTCTTATGATCTGGCATATAGGATTTGACTATTCCATGACCTTAGTTGAGATCGAGATTCCGTAATGAAAGTGCACAATAATTATGATCGAGGGGTTCATGCAATGTTAATGATATAATTATCGACATTCATTTCTAATTAGGTAGTTGTGATATGTTATGCTAGGCATCACTCATGACTTATGGGCTAAGTGTGAAATGGGATTACACACTTCGAGAAAGAAAAGAGTTTTCCTTATCTCATTGCTAATTAAAACACAAACCTAATAAGTCACACATCATATAGCAATGCCCATAGCTTGAATATCAATTATACTAATAATTAATCAAATTGTTTAATTAATTATTAATTGAATTAAACTTGTAATTAAATTTACAAAGGCTCTAGCTTGTCTTGAAGTTTAATTCACAAAGGGATAATTTCAATTAAGTCATAATTTGTATGAGATACAAATTAATATGATTAATTGAAAAGGTTTTGGACAAACAAATAAAATAATTAGGCTTGACATGAGATGTTAGCCTAATCCACATTAGATGTGGTTAATCAAGGTTTAAAGGTAATTGTTACTCACTAATAACTTAATATAGTTGACTAATTATCTAGTCAAATTATCAATTAGACAAGTTATCCATATCTTGAACCCTAATTTTTGTACCATTAAATCCGCCCCATTAATACGAGTCCAACAATTCAAACCAGGCTCATATCAAACTTCAAACCGACACAGAAAACCTAAAAAATTGAATCATTCCAAACCAGGCCCAAAATGCATGTGTTTAAGCCAAACCCATGAGTCTAGACCCAAACACATACACTTCTTGCCAGAAGCATGCATTTAGGCCAAAACGCATGCTTTTGGTTGAAACGCATGTGTTTCGCTCTTAGGGTTTCTGGCACGATTTCCTATAAATTCAGAATTTCAAAGCAAGTTCTAGTTTTAGAATTTTAAGCCATTCTATTCACCACTTCATACGATTTTTCAGACCTTTTCTACCTCCAAACACCTCGAAACACCTCTTACACACTATATTTCCCTCAAAACTGATCCTAATACATCAGATTTTCACTGAGAGATTCTCTTTTCCAATTGTTCCTGTCAGTCTAATAGTCTAGTTCTCACCATACCAGTTCAGGCAAATGTCAACCAATCCACTTTGAAAACAACGAAGACTTTTTCCAATTTCATCAAGCCTTCCGACAAACCACTCTCGAAACCCCGCAAACAAAAGGTAAATCTCCTCCCCTTTTTCATTCTGAATTAATTAAGCCCTTTAAATACGCATTAAGGCATGTTTTTATCGAAATTCCATCTTTTATAAAAATGAATCGTACTAAGCCTTAAAATGAAATTAGGCAACTATCACACTTCAAAAATCATTTTTATTAATCAAAACTGAATTTATTAATAGCCTATTCGGTTAGCAGTTTTATTAACTAAAATTTGTAAGCTTCTGAACCAACCAAACCACCCACTTTATTATCAGAACAACCTCCACCCTTCACGAGAAGGGAGAACAACGTGCGGTTTGATTCCCATTCAACGGGATACGCCAGCAAGCCTTCTAATGGCTTTAACTCTAAATCTAATTTTCCTTCATTTTTTTATATATTGCTCATTTTATTATTTCTGTTATTAGTTCGTTTATTATAATTATTTATCCTTTTTGTTGTATTTTCTATTACTTTATATTATTGTTATTTCGATTGTAGATTTATATTGGGGAACTTGTGCCTCTGCCAGATCCGAGGACTGGAGAGGGGATCCATAGATTATTTGCTTATTTTGAAATGTAATTTACTACTTTCTTTAGGGATGTATGCCTTCTCTAGAACCTGAAGTGGGCCAGAGGAAGGATCTTAGATTTTCTTTGCGCGTTTACTATTTTATGTGATTGTCATGCATATAACACCTCTCCACAAATCACTATTGCCATGATAATACCTATTCATGCATCACATGGTATGACATACATACACGATATCAATTTTAACCAAAATAATGTTTTCTTAAGCCAAAAGTTGTTATGATGGAAAATCTTTTTTTATAAAAAATGTTTTATCAGATCATGACTCCCCGAACTCAACTTTGGTTCGAAGGCCAAACCTTTTCTAAAATTATGTAAATAATTAGATTTTCTAAAACATAGTTAATCAAATTGGTTTTTTAATCACCATGGAAAAAATCATTTTCTTAAAGATTACGTGGCGACTTTGAACACTTTACACACAACGTGCACACCAACGGACACATGTGGATGTACAAATGTGGGACTTGTCCTCAACTGCGATGCCATGTGCAATCTAACCACTTGTGGTCAGTTTCCTTGAGCCATACACCCATAAGGGTGCAGGAAAATCCTGTGGGCTCTAGACGAAGCCTTATAAAAACTAAAAAAAAAATTAAATGGATTATTTTTTTATAAAAACAATCTTTTGGCCTGTGACTATGTGAAATTAGGTTTTCATGCATCACATCACATGATCCCTTATATTAGAAAACCCAGATAGAGAGTAACATCGAGTACACTTCCTTCCTTAGGACTATTTTACCAATAGTGAAATCATCCAACTCCAAGGCATACCCTTCAATTCTTATGGTTGGCGTAACAAGGTTGCACATAGCCGTTGGAGCCATGCAATCCTCCTTGGTTTACATGTGGTTAGGTATATCACACTTCTAGTCGCTGGGGAATGTTTAAACCACCAAGCTCTCATGTAATGATTAGCATTGATCCTAGGGCCCATGTACCTTAAAAATCTCTTATTATTGCCTATCATCAAGAAACTTTTTTCATTCATGCATGCATCACGACAACCAAAACACTGAAATTGGACTAAGTGAACTATTCCAAACCCTCTTTCAAAAGGATTTACCCTTTTCATACCTACCTGCCTTCTATTGGCCTATTTTTCAAAAATTTGATACCCTACCTTTTCTCTTGCCCCAAAGGTCACCATGTCAGCTGAAGATATCCAACATGCTCCTGATGCCACTTCACCCAACGCTAATGCACCTACTATTATTGCTCCACCTGTTGACATTCCTGAAATGTCAGCTGAAATCCTAAAAAAGTAAGAGGAGGCTATAAAAACTCAACAAGAGACCTTATCTGCAATGATGCAAGCCTAAGAGCATACTATATTAGGAAAGGTCCAAGCCATGCTAACTCAAGTTGGGAACTAGCCCACCAATCATGCTTCTACCTCTTCTAACTCTGGCAAGGAAGTTTTAGCTGAAGAAGTCATTGTCTTGAATCCATAAACTGACTGTGGAAATAGCACCCAGCTACCACTATTATGGATCCTTTCTCAAAAGGGGTTAAGGATCACCCATTCCTCAAGACTATGGCTAAAAAGTATGAGAAGATGGAGAAAAATCTAAAGTTCTTGAAAAAGAAGGAGAATGTCCTTAATGTGAAGGCACTAAGTCCCTTCCCTAATGCTAGGATTCCACCAAAATTTCCACCTACCCAAACACTCATCTGAGAATTATGATGGTACTTTACGTCCTTTGGGTGTAGAAGGCGAGCTCCTTGCTTAGCTTTTCCAATAGTCGCTTACTAGTGCAGCTTTAAATTAGTTCATTCAACTAGATGACTCTAAGAAACTGGCCTGAGAGTTAATTTGTACTGAACTTGTAAAAAAATATACTTATAATCAAGAGATTGATGTTAAGAAAAGAAATCTTGAAATGACTAAGCAGTTGCCTAAAGAAACATTTTCTGCTTTTATTACTAGATGTAGGAGGAAGGCCTCCCAAATGGTAAATAGCCAACTGATTTAGAATAGATCGACATCATTGTTAAATATTTACTACCCGTGTATCGAGACAAATTATTAACACAATACTTGCCTGATTTCAAAGCACTTGTGAATGTTGGCACTTGCCTAGAAGATGGGGTTGCATATGGCCTCATCAAAGACAAAACATAGACCTCGTCCTCCCGCTTTATGAAAACCAATAGTACTAAAAAAAAGGCAGGGTCAATGTAAACTCAAACCACAAACCCCTTCAGATTCAACAAGGGGAATTCACCAAATTAAGGGGATTCACACTGAGCTATCTGCTGAAATAATGTTAGAAAAGGGTGCTTTGCAACCATTGGCGATCAAGCCCATTCCTAATCCACTGTCAAATAACTTTAACATGTTTGAAAGGTGAGACTACCACCAAGGGCCAGGTCATAAAACTGATGATTGTGAGGCCTTTACACATAAGATATAGGATCTTATTGATGCTAAGGATCTCTTACTGCCTACTGAAATATTGCCACAAAGCCCCTCCTAGAGCATGTGAATGCAATACTGAATGAATTTGAGGAAGGGGATTCTACGCACCTTATTATAGATGATGTGCTATTGAGCAATTATCACTACACCAAAGAAGACCAATCTTCCTTACAAAGGTCCCCCTCTCCAAGTGGCTCACCTACGGTTGGCTAACCTTCCTTAGGGAGGTTAATTAACAATGACTACCATTGTGTTATCATTGATTTGAGACACTTGGGTGAAGAAATAGATATAATTAATTGAAGTGGTAGGATCACTCAAGCACATGTTGCTCCTCCATCTATAAGCTAACAAGTGGCTCAATCTAAAGGGACTCTTGACCCTAAAGAGTATCCCATACTCAAACAGTTGAAAACTACCCAGACAAAAATTTCAATTTGGAGTCTACTTTTTTCTTCTTATCTTCACCGCCAAGCTCTTTGTAAGGCACAGAGCCAATGTCAGACTCCTACAGACACTTCTTTTAAAGCTCTAGTTGCTTCCATCATAAGTGCATGAACCCTTAATTTTCGCACCTCCAGAATTGTTAGTTGTCTCATGACTCTCAAAGAATTGGATACCTAACAGGGTTAAGGGGCAATGCCCCTTATTACTTCTAGGGCAACACTCGAGATGAAAATTTAAAATTAAAAGAGTTTATATGGAAATTTTGCATATTTTCAAGGAAATATTCATATTTTTTAACCATTGGATTTGGCTCATTAATATGATTCCAACAAATCTAAATGGGCTCAAATCAGACTTGAAACGGACCTAGAAAACCAAAAAAACTGAATTCGACTGAACCAAACCGAACCCAAAAATCGAGCCTAGGAAAAAGCTAGGCCCAAAATGACAGACGCGTGCTTAAATGACTTCACACGTGTGTGAAGCCTTCAATGCATGCATCAAGCCTTTCATGCATGCATGAAGGTCCCCACACATGCATGGAGAATGAGATGCACATGCCAGCCAGTTTAGGGTTTTCATATTCGTTTCCCTATAAATTCGGCCCTCCAGAACAGAATCGGGTTCGGACCTTTTTATGCACCTTTCCAATTTAAAGAACACACTCCAGACACACTTACAAACACCAGTTTTATGCTATGTCACATTGTTCTGAGCCTCCAAAACATGATTTTTAGCCAATAAACACTACAGACGCTCTTGTTTCAGACACTATAGACAATCAATATGTCCAATCAGCATTCAATCCAGTCCACCCTACATCAGTTTAGACACTCAATCAGTCCTCTCTGAGCATAATGGAGACACATTTTGGCTTCGTCAAACTGTCAGAACCTCCAATCCCTAAACCTCACAAAAAGGTAATATGGTACAATATACTTCTTACCTTCAGTTTGTAACTATTTTTAATCCCTTTAATTCAGACCTAAGGCATGCTTTTCAATCATTCATTTTAATACCTTTAATTTAGAATTAAGGCAACTTTATGAAAATCATTTTCATAATTAAAATCAATCAACCCTAAAATCTATTTAGGTAAACTCATGTTCAAAATTATTTTCATTAATCAAGACGCTGAATTATTTAATAGCCTTTTAGGTTAATTTTTATTAATAATTAAAATCAATTAGGAACTGAATAAACAAACCACCTCATTGCTATCAGAACAACCTGCACCATTTGCGAGAAGGGAGAACATCATAGGGTTTGATTCCCATTCAAAGGGATACGCCGGCATGTCTTTCACGTCTTCAACTCCAAACCTTTTTCTTATATTTGTTATTTTTACTATTATTTGTTTTATTATTATATTATTCCATTGTTTGTATGTTCAAATTTGTTCATTGTGTAAATTGTTTATATTTTTATGTTCCATGTGATGTATGGCTTTGGGGAACGTGTGCTCCTCCCAGATCAAAAGACTAGAGGGGAGATTCTCTTATTTACCAATTTTACTTGTATAAATCTTTATTTCCTTTATTTGGGGTGTTTTACCTTCCCTAGAACCTAAAGTGGGCTAAAGGAAGGACCTCAGGCAAAATCGCTTATCTTTATTGCTTTATGGATGTCATTTGCATAACTTGCATGTTCATGCATTCATCTGATATAAATGCTCATGCATACATGAAAATCCAATTTTAATTGAACTTGCATGATATTTTAGGCCAAAATCTTATTTTAATTAAAATGGTACAAAATTATTTTCATTAAAATGTCTTTTCGTTCATGAACCCCTGAACCCCCTTTGGTTCCAAAAAGGACTAGCTTTTCCAATTGGGTAGAAAACTGAACTTTTTCTAAAATGGAGTTAAAATCAAAAGGTTTCTTAATCACCTTAGAATAAAATTGATTTTTTCTAAAAGGTTAAGTGGCAAACCTACACAAATCACACACGACGTGCACTCCAATGGACACATGTGGATGCAAAAATGTGGGAACCCGATCTATAATCTGTGATGCCTCGAAAGTGCTAACAGAAGGTTTTTCTTTGGGCCTTGTAAAGAGGTTAACAAGTGCGCTCTTCGAGGGAAAATCCCGCATGCCATTCGAGCAAGGTCTCATAGCTAGAGAATCCACTAAGGACATTTGGTAAAACTGATAAAAAAACTATCGGGTTATTTTCTAAATAACAAAATTTTGGTCCGAAATCATGCAAAAGTAAGTTCGCATGCATCACTTCCTATGCACCCATACATTAGGAAAACGTGGATAGAGAGTACCATCGAGAGAGCTTCCATCCTTAGGACTGCTTTACCAATAGCAAAATCATCCAACTTTAGGATGCCTCAACTGATCCTTTCAGTTGGAATAACAAGGTACATATAGTCGTTTGACCCACTTTAGTCTCTTCGGTTCTTGTGGTTAGGTGTGTTGAGACCTCTAGCTGATGGGAAACTACCATGTAATGATTAGAGTTGACCTTAGGTCTCATGTACCCTAATGGACTCTATATTATATCATCATTAAACCTTTTCATTCATGCATACATGAATGCATCATTGCATCCAAAAAACTAAAATTGGACAAAGTACAATATTCCAGACAAAAAACCAAACCTTTCAAAATACCTTTACCTGCTTACACCTAGCTTTACCAGTTTCTTTCAGAACCTGATACTCCATTTTCTTTCCCTTTTTCCAAAAGCTTACCATGTCAATCAGACTATCTTGTGTAAAGTTCAGACCATGATGAGCCAAGTGAGGATACCATGTTAGAACCTGGCACCCCCATTGCTCCACCTGCTTCACTTGCTCCATCTGCATCTACCAACCTTACTACCATGCTAGCTGCCTTTATGTAGAGATAAGAAGATGCTTTGAAAATCCAATAATAAACTCTCACTGTAATGATGCAAAGATAAGAACATACTATCTTGGGTAAAGTTCAGACCATGCTGAGCCAAGTGAGGATATAGCACACTAATCATGCTTCCACTACTTTGGACACCTTAGCTGATGAGGTCATAATCCTAAATCCACAATCTGTCTATGGAAATACTACCCCCATCACCTCTGTTGTAAATCCTTTCTCAAAAGGGGTTGAAGAGCATCCACTTATCAAGACCATGACTAGGAAGTATTAAAAAATGGAAAAGGACCCCCAAGTACTAAAAAATAAAGAGAAGGTCCTAGATGTGAAGGCACTGAGTCTCTTCCCCCAAGTTGGGCTTCCTCATAAGTTCCAAATGCCACATTTTAAAAAGTTTAAAAGGTACTTCTTGTCCTGAAACTCACTTTAGAATTTATGATGGCACACTCTGACCTTTGGGAGTGGAAGGTGAGCTCCTTACTCAGCTCTTCCAATAGTCGTTCACTAGTACAGCTCTGACTTGGTTTATACAATTAGAGGATTCTAAGAAATAGAAATGGGAGTCCATATCTATTGAGTTTGTGAAGTAGTACTCATACAACCAAAAGGTTGACATCAAGAGAAGGGACCTCGAGACAACCAAGCAACAACCTAAAGAGACCTTCTCTACCTTTATTGTAAGATGGAGGGAAAAAGCCTCCCAAATGGTTAGCTGGCCAATTGACCCTGAACAGATCAATATAGTTATCAAGAACTTATTACCTGTGTTTCAAGACAGAATGATAACATATCATTTTCCTAAATTCAAAGCTTTGGTTGTTGTTTGTTCTCGCCTAACAGTTGAAATAGAATCTAGCCTCATTAAGGATGAAACCCAGGCCTTATCCTCTCATTTTAAAAAATCCTCTAGTATATAGAAAGATAATAGGGTTAATGTAATTATAGCCTACAAACCACTCAAGATACAAAGAAGGGAGTTTTATAACTTAAAGGGGTTAACACTGAGCTACCTCTTAAGACAGTGCCTGGAAAAGAATGCTTTCAAACCACTAGAGCCCAAGCTAATTCCTAATCCATTGATAAAAAACTTCAACATGAAAGAGACTTGGGACTATCATCAAGGGCCCAAGCACAAAACTGATGATTGTAAAGCCCTTCGCTACAATATCCAAGATCTCATCGATGAGAAAAAGATCCTGCTACTTGAAGTCAACATTAGCACTTATCCTCTCCCATAACACAATTTCAAAGCAATACTGAATGAATTTTATGAGGGTGACTTAACTAATCTCATCACTAATGCCATGCCCCTAAGCAATTTCCATTACACTGAAGATGACCAATCTTCCTTAAAAAGGTCACTCTCCCCCAAATTGCTCACCACTAATTAGCCAAGCTTCCTTAGCAAGGTCAATTTTCCATGATTACTGTTGTTTCATCATAGGCCTAAGGCATTTAGGTTAAGAAATAGATGCCATTACCAGAAGTGGTCGTATTATTCAAGCTCCTGCCATTGCCTCATCTTCAAGCCAACCAGTGGCTCAGAACAAAGGGACTCCTGAACCTGACGAGGATCCCATATTGAAACAATTGAAGAAGACACAAGCTAACATCTTAATCTAGAATTTACTCATGTCTTCTTATCCTCATCGTTAAGCTCTTTGTACGGCATTGAGCCAAATCCAGACATCATCTGACATTTCCATTGATTACTAGTGCTACAAAGGGTACTGCTATCTCTTTTTCGAATAATGAAATCCTGACTGGGGGTCCTCATAATGATGTTATGTACATCACTATTATCACAAGGGAAAATACTGTCCCTATGACCTTAGTAGACATTGGGTCTACACTGAATTTCTGCCCTTTGAAGGTTGTAAGCTGTTTAGGATTAACTGTCACTGATTTCACTACTTCAGACCAAATTGTAAGGGCTTATGACAATTCCATAAGGGAGGTGCTTGGGGTGGCTACACTGACCATCACATGGGCCCAACTACTTTCAAAGTCCCTTTCTAAGTTATTGATATACCATCCTATTTCAATCTGCTCTAGGGTAGGCCATGGATACATCAAGCCAAAGTTGTGCCATCTACTCTGCACCAGAGAGTGAAGTTTCCTTTAAAAGGTGGTGTGGTTATAATTAAAGCTGACACATCTGGCAAATCTGAAGACCCAAACACTATACCCATCCTGGAGATCCAACCTGAGTTGTTAGCATATCCTTTATCGAGCTTTTCATTTGTTCAATTCATTCTCACTACAGAGAATCTGAAAGAGCCACTTTCCTTGGATTTTAATCTTTACTGCAACTCGATGGTTAGGAATACTCTCAAACACATGGCCTATTTTCCTGGTATAGGCCTAGGCAAGAATCAGTAAGGCATCAAGTCCTTTGATGAGTACCCTATATCTATTCTGCCATTCGGCCAGGGCCATAAGCCAACTGATGATGAACTTAAAAAGAAAAGGCAAAAGCTGGAAAGAACTCAGCAATTACCAAAAGAGGAATGAAATTTATGTCTTCCTCAGGCCCTACTTCAGAACCTTGAATGGCTACTTTAATAAGGAGGGAGACTATTCCTTACTGCTCTTTCCCCGAACCATGGATCTGCCCTGTCACTGGAATCAAAATTCCTGGATTTAAGTTGTTCTTTGACGTGAAACTGACCACTGAAGATTGCCAGCATGTGTACTACCTGGAAAATGATTATGTGGAGAACATGGAACCAAGCCTCTTTGGTGACATAGCTGCTCTCACTGATAAGGAGGAGAATCTGGCCACTCCACTATGATCAAGCCTACCATGGAGACATTGAAGAACTAGTGTTTTGATGAGAGTCCATTTGAAGCATGTCTCTTTATTTTCTTTTGATATTCTAATTGATGAATCTAACCTCGAACAAACAGAAAAAAAAAGAATAAAATAATTAACAAAATAAAAGATGCTATTAAAGAGCCCATAAACACTAGCACTCATGACATGCCTAAAAACACATACATTGCATCTGCATGCTCAAATAAATAGGACACTGAGTCTATCGCCAAAAGATTTGAAGACTGCTTCGCTTGGGAGCCTAGTGACATGATCAGACTAGATCTAAGCACCATCGTCCACATGATTCTAACTTATCCAAACTATAAGACTGTTAAGTAGAAGCTCAGATGTATGAATTCTGTCTGGTCTGTACCAATCAAAGAAGAGGTAGCTGAACAGCTTGCTCACAGATTCATTAACTCAATCAAATACATGTCTTGGTTGGCAAACATTGTCCCAGTACCGAATAAGGATGGCAGAGTCAAAATATATGTGGATTGTCGGGACATGAATAAGGCATACCCTAGGTACGATTTTCCATTACCCCACATAGACCTCTTGGTCGACACACTAGCCGGTTTAGAGATGGTTTCCTTAACCGATCTAGCTGCGAGGTATAATCAGATCCTGGTTCATCCTCTAGACTTGGAGAAAATAGCTTTTATCACAGAATGGGGTACTTACTATTACATAGAAATGCCATTCAGGTTAAAGAATGCATAGGCCACTTATTAAAGAATGACTATGATAATCTTCCATGACTTAATGCATAAAGAAGTGGAGGTTTATACAGGCACTAGAGAATTTCTTCCTTAAACTTTGATAGTACAATCTCAAGTTAAATCTTAATAAGTGCATATTTGGAGCCTCATTTGGAGTGTTCCTGGGTTACATGGTCAGCAAGAAAGGCATAGAAGTGGATCCAGCCAAGTCTAAAGTCATCCTTGAAATGCCACCTCCTAAAACTGAAAAGGAGATAAAAGGGTTCCTCGGCCGCCTACAATATATCAGTTGGTTCATTCACCAACTAGCTGACACTTGCGACCCAATATTTAACTTACTAAAAAAGAATTCCTCTAAGAAATGGACTGAGGAGTGTCAGAAAGCCTTTGAATAGATCAAGAAGAATATGTTGAGTCCACCAATCTTACAGACTTCAAAGCCTGGTCAACCTTTACTGCTCTACTTAACTGTTACTAAAGAGGCCATGGGAGCAATGCTGGCTCAAAAATCTCCAAACTCACTCAAAGAGAATGTCATCTACTACTTGAGTAAGAGAATGCTGACACACAAACTCAAGTGCAATTACATTAAGAAGATCTGCCTAGTTCTGGTATAGGTTTGTCATAAACTGAGACATTATCTGGGGGCATACATCACACATGTCCTTACATATCAGAGTAAAAGCCTATCTTAGACAACAAGATGGTTAGATGGATAGCAGTCCTCACAGCCTACGACCTTAAGTACATTCACAGAAAATCCATCAAAGGCGGTATCATTGCCGATCAATTGGCTATTGCCCCAATTGATGATCATTGGGAAGAACCTGAATTTCCCGAAAAAGACATATTGTTCTTAGAGACTAACATATGGTAACTGTACTTTGATGGAGTAGCAAATAACAAAGGTTATGGCATTAGCTTGGTGTTCCTTACACCTACCGACGAAAGCTTACCTCTTGCAATCAAACTAGATTTCTAGGTAACCAACAATGAAACAGAATATGAAGCATATGTGTCTGGGTTAGATTCAACTCTCTAGATTGGCATCAGAAACTTAGAAGTCTATGGTGACTCCAACCTCATCGTCTCATAAGCTTTGGACAAATGGAAAATTAGAGAGGAGCGACTGGTTCCTGACCATAAGCGCCTCGAAGAGTTGGCCAACAAATTTGACAGTCTTTCTTTCCACTATCTTTCAAGAACTCAAAATAGACTTATCGATGCACTGGCCACTCTAGCATCAATGATAGAAATATGTGATGGGTTCATTATCCGTCCTATTTCAATAAGCATCAAATGCCAACCGGGTTTTCAGACTCACCGCATGAGCATTTCAAGTTGAAGAGAAATATGGTAGTGGGCTATCTACATTTATCTCACTAAAGGGGAATATCCTAAGGGTGCCTCCAAATTAGAAAGGAGAACCCTTAGATAACTTACCAGTGGATACATCCCTATAGGAGACATTATTTATAAGAAAATAATGAATGGCATTCATCTCAGACATGTTTCAGACGAAGAGGCAAATCATATCATGAAAGAAATCCATGGTGGCACAGATGGCACTCACATGAATGGTTGGGCCTTATCTAGGACAATCATGAACCAAGGCTATTACTGGCTCATAATGAATGGGGATTGTGCACAATATGCTCAAAAGTGCCCAAAGTGTCAAGAATATACAAAGGTCTAGAAGCTTCTTTCCTCACCCCTAAATCCAATATCTACACCTTGGCCTTTTGCTGTTTGGGGCATAGATGTCATTGGCAAGATCTCACCCAAGTCATCTGCTAGCCACAATATATTCTGGTCACCATAGATTATTTCGCCAAGTGGGTGGAAGTTGCGCCCTATCAAGTACTGGATTTAAAGAAGGTGGCCCAGTTCATCAAAACCAGCATTATCGCAAGATATGGTGTTCCTTATGAAATCATTTTTTACAATGGCTCCTACTTCCAAAAGGAGGTAGTCACCTTCCTGAAGAAAGAAAAGATTGAGCATCACAGGTTTTCTCCCTACTGACCTCAAACCAATGGTGCAGTTGAAGTTGCTAACAAATCACTGAAGAACATGCTTCAGAAGATGATTACTAATCACAAAGGTTGGCACCTACATCTGTCGAGTGCCCTCCTTGGGTACAAAACCACCTATAAGTCAACTACCAAAGCCACACCACACTCTCTCATTTATGGAATGGAAGTAGTCCTTCCCATAGAATTGGAAATTCAAATAACTAGGGTTCTCTAAGAAGTTCAGATCTTTGAACTCGATTGGCAACGAGCCTACAACAATTAGCTTAATGAAATTGATGAGAAAAGGATGGAAGCACTCCACCATACATAAAACTACCATATCAGGCTGGCAAAGCATTTCAATAAATGGGTTCAAAGTTGTAATCTTCAAGAAGGTGACTTGGTTCTTAAAGAAATTAGACAAGTTGTACAAGACCGTCGAGGAAATTCAAACCTCCTTCGAGTGGCCCTTACATTATCAAGAAGATCATGATAGGTGGAGGTGTCATCCTGATGGACGTTGACATCAATGATTTCAACCATCCGACCAACTTTGATCCACTCAAAAAATACTACATATAATATTCTTATTGTATAAGCAAGCATTTAGGCATCATTACCAAACAAAAACTATGTGGACCAGATTCTCCAAAATTATAATGTACTTCAATTTTCAAATTATCTTTTGTAAGGAGATATGTAGGCAGCCTTTACAAGCACAGTCCAAATCATTCAATAAAAATCAATGTTTCATTCTCATTCACATTTGGGCTCATTAACATTGCATGCAAGAGTTAAAAGAATAAATTTGAAAAAAGAATGAAACTCGCTAAGCTGAAAACCCAAACAGATGGCTTAAGTAAAAATTAGGGTACAGCTTGCAAGACTGAAAATTGAAAAGGTAGTCGAGGCAATAATCAAGGCAGTTCACTAAGTTGAAAACCTAAAAAGGGCGTCTTAGGAAAAAAATAGAGCTTAATAAATAAAAAAAAATATTTATTAAGGTCTTATTCATCTTTTGGAACAACCAAAACAAGGCATTGAAATAGAAAAGGCAAATTAAATGAATAGTCTTATTCTTTCTAAAGTCTAGACTCATACTCAACCTTTGATCTCAGTCAAAATAGAAACTCGTTTGGCTTTCTCCTTTCGCCAACAAGCTTCAGTCCACCCCGCAATGTACTCTGCAAATCTATATAATCCTTACCAAGAACCATAATAGCCCATGAATAGTCTATGATCCAATGAGAAAGGATAGCTCTAACCACTTTTTCATTCACGGTGATCGCTTCAAACAAAGGGCCATCTAGGGGCACATCCTGATCATGCCCCATCTAACAAAGAACTCTGGTAGCATGATACCAAGCCACATGATGAATTTTAAGAAGATACACTTGCTTGAAACCTTGGCTCCTCAAAATAAACCATTTGATAGTGTACCAATCAGGCTTCTACAATAGATCAGAAGGAGTCAGCTCTAGAAGCCAGCTAACCCATTCTTGCTCATAATTTAGGTGAAAGAAAACCTTCCTAGTACGGTACCAAGCAGCATAATACTCTGGTCTATCAGGTCCAGGAATGATCCTTAGATGATCCCTCAGCCAAATCTGAAAGGCAAGATAACACAAATCAAAAAACTCTCAAGACATGCTAAGACGGATAAGCATAAAATGAATCTAAGTACCTGAAGCAGAAGCGGACTAATGGCCCAAGGCTCCTTCAAATGATAGTAGCGATCCAGGTTCAACAACATCTCGGCTAAAACCATCCCTACAATCGACTTAGCCTCACCCATCTAGAGAATCATCTTAGCTATCTTTGCATCCCAAAAACCAATTGGGCCCACAAATATATAACCCTCAGTTAGTGCAAAAGCATAGGGCCTAACCCTTCGGGCCATCCAAGTGAAGTCATCCTATGACTCCTCCCAAAACATAAAGGACAATGCAGGTAGGTCAACTAAATCATCTCTCACTAAGCCTGAAGCAGCATTTGTGCTCAAATCCAACAGCTTTTTAAATGAGTTGAAATAGCCCACTCGCTCAACTGGAACAACCAGAACAACCTCAGTATTTGTACCCAACAGAAACAAAAACTCCTTAAAAGTTGGATAAATCTCATCCATGCTAGCCCATAAATGAAAAACATGGTCAACGGGGTCCCAAAATCATACATAGGTGTTTAGAAAAGCCCAATCACTTTTCACACCCCTAAGAGTTGATAAAGCAGACATATCGTATCTCCCGAGGTTGATCCTCTGCACTTTATTCAGTTTCAGACTCCATCCATGCATCACATGGCTAAAAAAGGGCTCCATATTTGGGAAAATGAAAAGAATCTGACTTTTTCTGAAACATAATTTTACTCCCCAATGGTTTTTCACAAAATTGGAAATTTTTCTGAATTTTCATAATAGTTGAACAAAATTTCAAAATGCAAACAAAAGTCTGAAATTGTTTTTACAAAAACCAACAACTGAGGCCCAAATATAGTCAAGCATAATCATGCATCATCCATAGCATGCATCTCCCTCCAATCACTAGCATCATCCAACACATATCTGGGTGCATCCTCTCGAAAGAGTTTTCACCCCAATGCAAAAGGATTACAACTATTTGTCATAGCCTAGAATCTGATATGGCATGATCACAAGCCTAAAATCTGACATGTCACCTATATGTTCACTATCACTAGAGTCATCTTCTGCTCAAAGCTAATTCAAATTAGGGGGCAACTATGAACCCTTAATTTTGAACCTCCAGAATTATCGGTTGTCTCAGAACTCTCAAAGGATTGGAAACCTAATAAGGTAAAGGGTTTACATGGAAATTTTTCATATTTTTAAGGAAATATTCATATATTTGAACCATTACATCCACAAAATTAATACGAGTCCAATGGATCTAACCGGGCTCAAATCAGACTTCAAACGAACCCAGAAAAACTGGATGGACGGAACCGAACCGAACCTAGAAAAACAGGCCCAGGAAAGACCCAGGCCCAAAATGACAAACGTGTCCTTAAACAACTTCATGCATGCATGAAGCCATCAACGCATGTGTCAAGCCTTTCAAGCATGTGCGAAGGCCCATGCGCATGCGTGGAACATGTGATGCACACACATACGTGGAACATGTGATGTACGGGCCAACCAGTTTAAGGCTTTCTGATTCCTTTCCCTATAAATTTGACCCTCCAGAACAAACCGGAGTTCGGACCTTTTTACATACTTTTTCCAATTTATAGAACACACTTTAGACACACTTATAGACACTAGTTTTATGCTATTTCACATCTTTTTGAGCCTCCAAATAACAATTTTCAGAAAATAGACACTATAGACGCTCTGATTTCAGACACTATAAACAATCAATCCATCCAATTAGCATTCAATCCAGTCCATCCTACATCAATTCAAACACTCAATCAATCTTCTCCAAGCACAACGGAGACACGTTCCAGCTTCATGAAACCGTCAGAACCTCAAATCCCCAAACCTCACAAAAATGTAATACGATATAATATACTTCTTACCTTCAGTTCTATAAATATTTTAAGCTCTTTAATTCAGACCTAAGGCATGCTTTTCAATCATTCATTTCAGGTCCTTTAATTTAGAAGTAAGGCAACTTTATAAAAATCATTTTCATAATTAAAATCAATCAAAACCTAAAATCTGTTTAGGTAAACTTAAACTTATATTCAAAATCATTTTCATTAATCAAGACTCAGAATTGATTAATAAACTTTTCAGTTAATTGCTTTTAATAATTAAAATCAAATAGCTATTGAACCAACAAACCACCCCATTATTATTAGAACAACCCCCAACCTTCACGAGAAGGGAGAATGGTGTGGGGTTTGATTCCCATTCAAAGGGATACTCCAACAAGCCTTTCACGGTTTCAACTCCAAACCTTTTTCTTATATTTTTTATTTTTACTTTTATTTATTTTATTATTATGTTATTACATTATTTCTTTGTTAAAATTTGTTCATTGTGCAAATTGTTTATATTTTCATGTTCTATCTAATGTATGGATTTGGGAACGTGTTCTCCTCCCATATCATAAGACTGGAGGAGAGATCTCCTGATTTACCAGTTTTACTTGTTTAAATATTATTTTCTTTATTTGGGGTGTTGTGCCTTCCTTAGAACCTAAAGTGGGCTAGAGGAAGGACCCCTAGCAAAATTACTTATCTTTACTGCTTTATGGATGACATTTGCATAAATGGCATGTTCATGCATTCATCTGATATAAATGCCCATGCATACATGAAAATCCAATTTTAACTTAACTTGCATGATATCTTGGGCTGAAATCTTATTTTAATTAAAATGGTACAAAACTATTTTTTTTAAAATGTTTTTCAAATCACAAACCCCGAAACCCCCTTTGGTTCGAAAAAGGACAAGCATTTCTAATTAGGTAGAAAATTGAACTTTCTCTAAAATGGAGTTAAAAATAAAAGATTTCTTAATCACCTTAGAATAAAACTAGTTTTTTTCTAAAAAGTTAAGTGGTGACTCTACACAATTCACACACGGTGTGCACCCCAGCAAACACATGTGGAGGCACAAATGTGGGAACCCGATCAACAATCGGTGACACCTCAAAAGCAAAATCCAAAAGGTTTCCTTTGAGCTTTGTAAAGAGGTCTATAGAAGCACTCTTCGAGGGGAATCCTGCGGGCTGTTCGGGCGGGGCCTCACAAAGTGATACCAAAAGGGTGTCTATTTCCTTTTTTAATAATGAAATACCACATGGGGGACCACATAATGATGCCCTTTACATCACTATCATCACGAGGGAGAAAATTGTCCCAATGACTTTGGTTGATAATGGGTCTACCCTCTGAAATTTGCAAGCTTCTTAGGGTTAAGTGTTGTTAATTTTACCCCTTCTGACCAAATAGTCCGACCTTATGATAACTCAAAGAGAGATGTTTTAGGAGTGGAAACTCTAACTATCACTATAGGCCTAACCACTTTCAAGGTACCATTCTAAGTCATTGATGTACCATCATGCTTTAACTTGCTTCTAGGCAAACCTTGGATTCATCAGGCCAAGGCTATGCTATTAATGCTACATCAAAGGGTTAAATTCCCATTAAAAAATGGAATAGTTACTATCAAAGTAGACCTATCTGGAAAATATGAGGTCCCAGATACAGTTCCCATCCTAGAAATCCAGCCTAAGTTGTCAGTTTATCCTTTATCTTGCTTCTCATTTGTCTAGTTCATTCACACTACTGAGAATCTAATAGAGGTAATTGCTCTGGGCTTTGATCCGTACTGCAACCCAATGATTGGGAACATTATGAAGAACATGGCCTACTTTCTTGGTATGGGCCTTGGAAAAAAATCAGCAAGGAGTTAAGTCCTTCAACAACTTCAAATTTTTTGCTCTTCCTTTTGGTATAGGTTATCAATCAACAGTTGATGAGATTGAGGAAGCGAAGTCCAAAGCCAAAGAAAGGTCTGTAATTACTGTACAAGAGGGAGAAGTTGGCATCCTTATGAAGCCTTATTTAAAAACATTGAATGAGTACTTAGTCAAGGAGGGAGAGATAGTTCCTTACTGTGTTTTTCCCAAACCATGGATTTGTATTTGATTGGCATTAGAATTCCTAGATTTGAGCTATTTTTTGGTGTGAAATTGACTATTGAAAATTGCCAACCCATATACTATTTAGACCATGACTATGAAAAGAACATGGAAGCTAGCGTCTTTAGCGAGATAGCCGTCCTTATAGATAAGGAGGGAAAAGCTAACATCTCCACTCTGATTAAGCCTACCACTGGAAAACTGAAGAACTAACACGTTGATAATAATCTTATTACAACAGCTGAATTTGAGACTGAATCTGAGTCAGAGATTGAGTCTGAGTCTAGTACTGAGTCTCAATCATCCTCTTATTAATCCTCTTTTTAGTCTAATACTAATGTAATAGATCCATTAGTTTTAATTATGAATTTGATGTAACTTTGGACCTCTCCCAATTTCTATTAATAAGACTACCAAGTTTTCTTGTTACAAGCCTATCTCTTTATTTAATTTTGATGTTCCAACTGATGAATGTGATCTAAGTAATTCAGGAAAAGAGAATAAAATAAACAAAATAAAAGATGCAATTAAAGAGCCAATAAACACTGGCACTCATAACATGCTTAAGAATACATACATTGCATCTACATGCTCAAACAAATAGGATAATGAGTCTGTTAACAAAAGGTTCAATGAATGCTTCTCCTAGAATCTTAGCAATATGATCGGACTCAATCCAAGCATTGTCATCCATAAGATCCTAACATATCAAGATATATGCCTATAAAAATGAAGCTCAAGCACATGAAGCTGGCTTGGTCCTGTTTAGCTAATATTGTTCCAGAACCAAAGAAAGACATAAAAGTTAGAATGTGTGTGGATTCTCGAGATCTCAACAAGACATGCCCTAAGGAAGACTTTTTGCTACCTCACATAGACCTTTTAGTTAACACACTAGCTTATTCATAGATGGTTTCCTTAATCGATCTGTCCATAGGGTACAATCAAATCCTAGTTCATCCTCTAGATAAGGAAAAGACAACCTTTATCACTAAATGCGGCATTTACTACTATAGAGTAATGTCGTTTGGGTTGAAGTGGATATATGGTTAGCAAAAAAGGCATTGAAGTGGATCCATCCAAATCTAAAGCCATTTAGACATGCCACCTCTTTAAACTAAAAAGGAGATAAGAGGCCTTCTAGGTCATCATCAATACACCAATCGGTTAATCCAATAGTTAGTAAAAACTTATGGACTAATATTCAACCTACTCAAGAAAAACTCCTCTAAATAGTGGAACAATGATTGTCAAAAAGCCTTTGAGAAAATTTAAAGGTATCTCTTGAATCCACAAGTCCTATAGCCTCCTAGGCCCAAGCAACCGTTACTGCTCAATTTAACTGTCACTAAAGAAGCCATGGGGATAATATTGGCACAAAACACCCCAAATTCCTATAAAGAAAATTCCATTTATTACTTAAGTAAGAGAATGCTAGCCCTCGAGCTCAAGTATAAGTACATCGAGAAGCTCTGCCATGCTTTGGTATAGGCCTACCACAAACTGAGACATTATCAAGAGACATACATCTCACATGTCCTCACATACCAAAGTCTATTAAAGTATCTCATAGAGAGGCCTATCCTAGACAGTAAAATGGCTATATGGATGGTGATTATGGCAGCTGACAACCTCAACTACGTTTAAAGAAAAGCCATCAAAAATAGTTTCATTATCGATCAACTGGTTATTGCCCCAACTAATGATCATTGGGAAGAACATGAGTTTCCCGACGACAGAATCCTCTTTCTTCAAAATGAAGTATGGAAATTGTAGTTTGATGGAGCTGCCAACCACAAAGGATATGGCACTGGAATGGTATTCCTAACACCTACTGGTGAAGGCTTGCCTCTGACAGTCAAACTAGATTTCAAGGTAACTAACAACGAGGCCGAATATGAAGCATGTGTATCTAGATTAGAATCAGGTCTTCAGATTGGCATCATAAACTTGGAAGTCTACAGTGATTCAAATCTCATTGTCTCCCAAGCCTTAGGAAAATGGACAATCAGATAGGAGCAGTTAGTTCCTTACCATAAGCACCTCGAGGAGTTGGCCAATGAATTTGATACTTTATCCTTTCATTTCCTACCAAGAACTCAAAACAAGTTCACCGACGCACTGGCCACCCTAGCATCCATGATAGAAATACGTGAATCCATCCTATTTTGATAAGCATCAAGTATTGACCAATCTTCCAAGCTCATTTCATAAACATCTAAGAAGTGGAGGAAAAGCCTTAGTACTAGGATATTTTCATCTACCTCATAAAAGGAGAATATCTTGAAGGTGCCTCAAAATAATAAAGGAGAACCATTAGGTAATGATGCTCACATGCGAAGAACCATGTAATACTTCACCTAAATAAATTTAAATGATGTTGCTGGTCTAATTAGAAGGCCACTGATGGACACCAACAACTTTGAAATTAAGCCGACCATAATCCAAATGATCCAAAAATCTTGTCAATACGGATGATTGGCTCATGAGAATCCACACACCCATTTGGATTAGTTTGTTGAAATTTGTGATTCTTTTAAGATGAATGGGGTGTTGGAAGATGCAGCCAAGTTCAGGTTGTTTCCTTTCTCCTTGAGGGATAACCCAAAGAAGTTGTTAAAGTCTTTTCCCACCGGTCATTTCACAACTTAAGGGCAATTGGCAGTGGCTTTTCTTAAGAAATACTTTCCTCCTAAAAAAACCGCTAAGCTCTGACAAGATATCTATTCCTTTTCACAACCGGAGGGAGAATCTATTTATTAAGGTTGGGAGAGATTCAAAGATTTTCTTCTCAAATGTCCACATCATGGATTTGAATTGTGGAAATTTTCACTAATGGCCTCAATTATAACAACTGATAACTCTTATTAGCATCTGGAGGGGGATCATTAGAATCAAAGACCTCGAAAGAGGTATGGGAGTTAATTTAGGGGCTGTCTAGGTCCAACTATCAATGGTTACCCAACCTAAGAGACCAACCAAGGTTAAGAGTACCGGGCATTCACTCCATTGGCATAGTCACATCCCTTGCAGCTCAAGTGGAAGCTTTAAATAAGAGGTTTGATGCGTTTAGCTCGGGCACCTCAAGGCAACAAGTGAAGCTATATTAGAGTTATGGTGGTCGCCACCAAGTGCAAGAATGTAATATGTTGGGTTCTGTTGGTTTAAGTGGCTCAAGTGGGGGCTAAGAATAAGCAAACTACATGGGAAATATGCAAAGGGGAGGATACAACCCCTACGCAAACACTTTCAGTCTTGAGTGGAGAGATTACCCTAATATTTCTTAAAGGAATAACAATGAGCAAAGGGCTCCTCTGCCCAGATTTCAACCAAGGTCCCCCATGCAATAACAAGCCCCTCCACTAAAGAAAAGCAACGTATAAGAGATGTTAGAAAAGTTTGTTCAATCTACCACCATAAGGTTTTAAGAGCAAGATGCTATCAACAGGAATACCTAAGCCTCGCTACAAAATCTTGAGACCCAAGTAGGTCAAATCGATAAAATGCTAAATGAGATGCAACCGGGTACATTGCTTAGTAATATGGAGGCAAATCCTAGGGCAGAACTTAAACCTATCACACTTAGGAGTGGGAAGAACTTGAAAGAGCTTGAAAAGTCAAGTGTGATGATCCAAGTGGAGGGTGGAGTTGAGAAAGAAAATGAGAAAAATGGTTATGAATGTGAAAAAGAGGTGAGCTAAGAAGAAAAACCTAAAGGGAAGAAAGTGGAAAGACCTAAATCTCCCATTCCGGAGTATATCCAGCGAGGCTTAGGCAAAATGTGGTAAACTCTAATTATAGTAAGTTTCTCTCCATTTTGAAGCAATTACATATAAATATTCATTTGGTAGAAGCTCTTTTGCAAATGCCAAAGTATGCAAAGTTATTGAAGGAACTTCTTGTAAAGAAAGGAATGCTAGAAGAGGTGTCCATTGTTGAATTTTTGGAAGGAAGATCTATAAAGCTTCACAAAATATCTCAAAAGTTAAAAGATCCAATGAGTTTCACTATCTCTTATACTATAGGTAGTTTGTACATTGAAAAGGCTTTGGCCGATCTTGGGGAAAGTGTGAGTGTAATGCCTTACCGAGTCTTTAAGAATTTGGGTTTAGGTGAGCCCAAACTAACACATCTAAGTATCCAACTAACATATAAGTTTGTTATCTACCCTAAGGGTATTGTAGAAGTTGTGTTGGTTAAGATCGGCTACTTCATTTTCCCTATTGATTTTCTTATTGTCAAGATGGAAGACAATGTTGACAACTCACTCATTTTGGGTAAGCCATTCTTGGCTACCACTCGCACCATCATTGATGTGCATGAGAGCAAGATAAACCTATGAGTGCATAATGAGAACATTATTTTTCAACTCCCTAGTATCAATGTACACATCTAACCCCTTGAGCAAGTTAATTTTTGTGCTTTATTGGTTGAAAATGAACGCTCAAAGGGGAGTTTAAATTTGGATAATAATGTTATTGATAAGTGTATGTAAAAGCAGGAAAAAGAGATGTCAAAGAGCAAGGAAGTGGAGACAAAGGAATTGTCAAAGCATAAAGTTATGAAAGGTTGGGGCTAAAAAGAAAGTAACTAAGAAGAGAAATAGGAAGCAAAAGGCAAAACTAAAGCAAGGAGATAAGGTATGGCTTCCTAAAGGTATGGCTTCCTAAAGCTATTCTTGAGTCTTGTTTAAAGTGTTTAAATACAAAACTCCAAGGCATGATAGAGATGACATGTTTTGGTTTTGAAAAATGTGGGTGCCATGGAGTTTTTTATGAGGCACAAGGTGTGGGGTGAAAACCTCATCTAATGTCCAGCTAAGACAACGTTAAAGAAGCATGTGGTGGGAGGCAACCCACCACTTTAAGGCTTAATTTATTAAATTTTATGTTTTAGTTAATCTATTTTGAGTTATTTGAGAGAAGACAGATTTTAACACTTGATCCGGAGGTTTTTGCAGGTGTTACGGGGTTATAATCAGCGGAAAAGGTGAGTAATTCGAGTCATGGAATGTCCTAAAAACCCATGGCTCGAACCAAAGTAAGCATAATTTCAAAAAGAGCAAAAATTTTTAATCCAGTAGTCTATCACAGTCCCTCTCACCAGCCATGAGACAGAACTAAAAATCTAAAAAAATTGAAATAGTCCAGTAGCTTCTCATGAGCCATGACAGGGACCATGAGATCTCTCTAGACTAATTCTAAAGGCTGGCATAAGCATCTTCTACTTGTGGTAAGTGAGACCATAGTGCGAGGAAGTAACAATCTAATAGCTTCTTATAGGCTCCGGAATGGGCCATGATGTCACTCATGAAAGACTTCTATGACTACATTTTTGCTAGGCCCTACTGGTTCACTAAACCCCCCCCCCATTCTTTTAACATCCCAAACACTCTCTTTTCTGCATTTGTCACTCATTTTTGCTAAATTCTCACCCACAAAACCTCTCAACTCCTCAAGAACAAGGTTCAACTTCCAATTTTTCTTCCAAACATCAAAGGATTCAAGGTTTTTTTTTATCTTATAATCTTTTTTCCTTTTTACTTATTTTTACATTTCTCCTATGAATTTATGTTGAGTTCATGTTAGGAATTTGATATTAGGTTTTAGATTTTGCATTTTTTGTTAACATTTGTGCGTAGTTCTTCTTTTTACTCATTATTTTGCTTCTAATTTTCCTTTATTGTCTTTATTTCCATGATTATATATTGGTTTTATGTTAAGGTTTTTAACCCAAAATTTTTCAATTTTCTTTGCTTGAATCCTTTGGGTTTTGTAGTTAAATACCTTGAACCTTGTTTATTTCTTACATTTCATTAATTGAGAGAGTTTTGTGGTGTTATTTGCTCATGTTAATATGCTTGCATTGTGTGCCAACAAAGTGTTCGAAAAAATGCCTAAGTTAGTTAAGGGTCAAGTTTTGATTGATTTTTCAAGCGTTTTATTGTTTAACTTTACAAATGACCCCTTTTCACCTTGTTTACATTTTCTTGTTCACACATCGCACTGAGCACTTTTTCCCCAAAATGCCAAAATTTATGCTATGTATGCAATATGCTAAAGTGTGGGGGGAACTTGAGTGGGGTGCTTAGGACCTATTTCTTATGTGTTTAGTTTATGATTATTACAGGTTGGTAATGGTATAATCCTAACAATTACCATGACAAATTTTAATGTTTGCACTAACCACTAATGGTGATGGTTTGCTTTGCTTGGCTTTTGTGTTTTGGTTTTGTTTACAGATAATGGGCAAGGATTCCACACCATGAAAGGCCATTTCCTCCTCCAAAGTAGTTGGCAAATGTCCTGCCTACTCTAGCCCTCCCACCAAAAGGCAGCGACCACCCAGGCTGTCCACTCAAGCACCGCCTAAGAAAGGAAAAAGGGCTTTGGCATACAACCCAGACCATCCATGTGTGAAATTCAAGCAAAAGTGGCAACAAGACCGGATGTAAATCATTGGGAATAAGAAATGGTTCACATCTTGCTTAGTGAATTGGAATGATATAAGGGGTGTGATTAGGAAATCGATCTTAAAGAAATGATTCAATAACCTAGGTGGAGGGAATTTTATGCCATTATTGAGCTGGTATATAGGAAGCTCACCCTCGAGCTCCTCTACACTCTAGACTTGGATAAAAAGAAACAAAGCTTAACAAGGTGGCATATCACCCTCAGCATAGGGTTGATGACTTTCACAAAGAGCATAGTAAAACTTGCAATCAACTTTGGCATTTGTTGGCCGAATGACGTTGCCTTGACATCCTTTGCTGACACATATTCAGAAGGGGTAAACGGAGAGCATGAGCGGTTAGAGGATATTTGAAGGGAATTTGCCCCATCTGGAAGGGTTTAGGATAAAGGAAAAGTAAAAGCTTCAAAATTCCACTCCATAGGTATGTGATGTGTGCATTATATTGTGATTCACTGGTTCTTAAGGGCATGTCACTATGTCCGACCTTTTCTACATGTACATCATGAAGAAGCACATACAGATCAATGTCACTCATAGGTTGATCCAAATGCTCTACAAAGCAGCAAAGACGAAAAAGAGTGATGGTGGCCTTCATAGGGGTAGCTACATTACCCAACTTGCAAGGAGGCTCAAGGTCACCAACCATTTGAGTACCATGAGGTGAGATGGAGGTATTCTCTTATTCAACCAAAAGTGCCTCTCCAACATGACACATACATCAAAGACATAAGCACCCTGGGCTCTAACCACCCGCCCCCCCCTAGAGACTTTAACATTGCTCTCCCTACCAACTAGAACCTCTTCTGCTAGTTCGCTCCTCCTAGGGTATCATTAAAGGATATCCACCGGTAAAAATAGGAGATTTTGTGCGAGATGGCTCATGAAAGGAAGCATCATCATTAGTTAGGCAAGGTGATGGGGAAGATACTAAAGCACTTAGCCCTTAAAAAGCTTAAGAGACCAGAGTCACCTATAAGGCACTCTGATAGGGCCAGGCGAGACTCCAGCAGTCCCAATTTCCACTGCTCCTCCTGCCACATCTGTTCACGAAGAAGCTCATCCAGCACCATCCGTCGTCAAGCAAGTTCCTGAAAACAGCAATGTAGAGACGAAGACTAATGGGTGCGTCGCCTTCCAACGAGACACATTCTATCTTAGATACCCAGATGAAGAGTGAGGACAAGGTGGGGTATGCATCTGATAGCCCCATCTTCTGAAGCATGGTTCACGGGCTGATTTATTGAATCTCCTTCTCCTCCAGCTCTTCAAGTTCTGAGTGTTCTAACCTTGATAGATGGTCTCTTGCCAAATTTTCTGCTCCTCTCTTATCTTGGATCTCCAGATCAAA
>CAOJBK014389594.1:0-11245 GCA_948294925.1 Codiaeum variegatum | reverse complement strand
AATTAAAAATAAAAAAAAAAAAAAAAAAAAACCCCCAAACCCCCCCCCCCCCCCCCCCCCCCCCCCCCCCCCCCACACACACACACACACACAAACCACACATTGTCCCCAATATGTGTAAAAATAATTAAGAAGAGAGAGAAAGGAAGAGTATTTCCTTGAAAATTAAAGGTGTCCAACCTTCCTTAATATTACTTGCCGAGATAAAGTAGAAATTAAGTGTTACATATCAAAGTTAGCTTTGTTTTCACATTGAAACCACAAAAGAATAGCACAATCCAAGATAAGTAGCAAATAATGGAAATTAAAATAAATATCCAAATTAAACAGTACAAATATCCAAATAAATCAATAAAATCATGAGTAAGGTGAGAGAAATATCAACCATAAGGCTAGAATGTAGGGCTCAATGAGTTGTCATCATCATTATCATCGTCATAACCCTGGAAGTCCTCATCAGAATTTGCCTCTATCTCAATCTTAGAACTGGAATGGGAGATAGTGGCCGGTGGGCTACTAGATTGAGTCTCAGTCTCCAGCTTAAAACTCTCAAACTCCTCTACTAGTGGTGCTAACAATGAGGCTCTAAGGTGGCTCGAAGCTGGTGGCATGGATGAAGATGCACTCTGATGACTCGATCGTGCTTGCTTGTCTAGAGGTGAGGCAGATCGCCTTGGTTTCTTTAGGATCTTGTACAAGGTTTTAGTGAACCAGTTTTGCTATGGACGCTCCTCCTAAAGCTCCTCAAGAATGTCCTATTATTGCTACTGAATACATCAAATGGCATCCTAAATGTGCCTCATACTCTCCTTCACACTCGTCTTCAGGGAAGCAATAGGAGAAGGGGCCTCCTCCTTTAAAGATGATGAATCAAAAGGAGGTACGAAGGATGAAGCTGCGGCCTAAAGCCTACCCCTTTTCTGCTGCTGCATATTTTTGATGCACTTAACGTCAAATAGTGTCGTAGGCCCATCACAGTTATATCCTCCACTCAATCGATCAGCCCTAAATTTCAAGCCAACCTCGTTATATATGACCCATCATGAAGGCAACTTGAAGCACTGTTGTTCTTTTGATCACTTAATGACCACAAAAGGGAATAAGCCACATTCATTCGAATGTTCTTCTTTATACAATACAAGAAGAATAAGTCTAACTTGTTCACTTGACCCCCTAATTAAGAATGTGGAGAGATGGACTACCTAGATGGTAATGAATATAACATAGGGCCAAGTCCTTGAACTTTGAGGCCTTGATCTTTGTCGATACTCATACCTTGTAGCCAACTCTTTCCAAGCTTTATCTAGTGCTAGGAGGTCATAGTTGATGGACACTTTCGATTGAAAGTATGTCAGAGAGTCAACTTCTTCTCTAGTGTCCAACCCAAAATCCACTGCTAGATCATCCACACTCTTAGTGAAGTCTTTCCCACCCAACCTGAATTTGACCACTCTCTAAGCTTTGTAGGCCTATTTTTATTTCTAGTTTAGTGTATAAAGGAACTATAAGGTGAACTCACGATAAGAAAGCTCTTGAATCTCATACAAATTCCTCCACCTCGGCTACATAAGCATGAATCACATTTGGTCACATTCGGTTAGGCTAGCCAAGGAATCCCACTCTAGCATATAATTGATAAAGAAGGGCTTGTTCCTTAGAAGCTTCAAATGATCTCTCTGCCATTCCTCCCCAAATTAGACACACAGGTGGTTGGAATTGAATGCCTGGCTACCACCACTATGTCCTCTTAGATGGCATCCTGTCGGTGGTGATGGTGGTGGTGATGGTGAAGATGGTGGTTGTAGTGGCCTCTTTACTGGTTTTTTTTTAGCTTCTTTGTGGGGAAAGATGAAGTCGGGTGCTTACCAGCGGCCTTTGAAGATGAGGGTGGGATGGTGCTCTTTCTCATTCCCATGATCTACAAAACAAATGCAAAAACACCCAAGGATAGAATGCCATACAAGGTTATTAGTGGTTAGTTGAAAGAATGAAATTTTTGCATGGTAATGGCTCAAAATAGACTGTTACTAACCTATAAAAATAAGAAAATATTGAATATATAACATAAGCACCCCACTCAAAGCCCTACCCCTACATTTAGACAATGACATGGTTCAAAGCATCATATGTAGTATAAAGTGTGTGTTTGTGTTTCATATAAAAATTGAGTTAGAGGGTGTCCTTTGTTTCTAAATATTTCAAGTATAGAATGTTTGACAATTTCATGCCAAAAAGGAACCCAACTCACTCAAACCAACCAACAATGAGATGGCACAAACAATACTTGGCATAGGAGCACCCAAATGAGAGAATTGAAAACAATGTGCTCGATGTGCCATGCATACAACCAAATAAAGCCACAGTTAAGTGGGGGTGGTTTAAAAGTTAAAACAACACAAGAAGTGTTGAATTTCAAGTGAAACCAAAATCCAAATCCACTTTGTCATTTTATAAATCACCTAGCATGCAAACATTCAAACCACCAAAATCACCACTCAAATCACTCTCAACTTGTTTAAAATAACAAGGATACAAGGATTTAAACCAAGTAGAACCAACAATTTCTCAAGAGATTTTCAAAAATCTAACTCTAAAAAAAAACCTAAAACTAGCATGCATAAAATCACAAAATTAAAGCAACACAATGAAATTAAAATAGAATTAAGAACATAAATAACATATTTAACAAAAAGAATTAAACAAAAAATGGAAAATTAAAACCCTAACATGAAATTCTAAAAATAAACCCTAAAATGAAATACTAAGAAAAAGAAAGAAAATAAAGGAAAGAAGTGGAAAACCTGTAAATTTCTTGAGAAATCAGATAAAAGCCTTGAATCCTTGAAGTTTTTTATGTTTAAGAGAATTTTTAGGAGTGTTTGGGCATGTGAGAGAACAAGAATATTGCAAAAATTGTTTGAATTTGTGTATAAGAGTGTTTAAAAACTATTTTCAAGTGTAGGCCCCACTACTGTTACTGGAAAAATCATGGACACAGGTCTTAGTCATGGCTAGATTTTTCATACAGCAGGCATAAAATGGTTCACTGGTGATTGTCACGTCTGTAAGCATGCATCGTGACCACACAAAAAATTTGCCTAATTAACACAGCTGCTCATCTAAGGGTCACAAGCAGTGGTCACCACTGTGGCTGCCTAGTGAGCCACTATTTTGTAACTTTTCAACTCAAATAAATAACAATTTTATGACAAAATTTTCCCCTAACCTACCATTTGATTCTTAACATAGGTTTTAGCACTTCCTGTGGCTCGAACCACTTACCATTTCGCATCAGTTTAAGCTCAAAACTCCTACAACAATCTCCAACCAACTGTCATATCTCTCTTTACTCATGAAAAATAAAGAAATTTTTAAGATTAAAAGCTAACAAAACAAAGTAAATTTTCAAATTGGTGGGTTGCCTCCCACTAAGCACTTTTTTAATGTCGCCTTAACTGGACGTTAGGTGAGGTTTTCACCCCACTTCTTGTGATGCCTCAAATCCTCTGTGGCACCCACATTTTTCAAAACCAACACATGCCAAATAAATCTTATGATGGAGTTTTGAATTTAGAAAATTTAACACAATTCAAGAATAGCTTTAGGAAGCCATACCTTTTCTCCATGTTTAAGTTTTACCTCCTTCTGTAACTTGTGCTTCCTCACCCCTTTCTTTTTGTTGCTCACTTTTTTGGGGGCCATGGCTTTCTCCTTTTTTACTTCCTCTTGAATTTTCTCCTTGGTTACTAGTACTTCATTTCCCTATATTGGCACACACTTAACCACAACATTGTTATACACATTTAAACTACCCATTGAGCTTTCATTTTCAACCAATGAATCACAAAAACTAACATGCTTAATGAGTTATTTATGTGGATTGATACTAGGGAGTTTAAAGATAATGCTCTCATCATCCACTCTTAAGATTATCTTTCCTTCATGCACATCGATGATGGCACATGCAGTAGCCAAGAATGGCCTACCCAAAATGAGTGAATTGTCAACATTGTCTTCCATCTCGACAATAAGAAAATTGATAGGGAAAATGAAATGACCGATCTTAACCAACACATCTTCTACAAAACCATTAGGGAAGATAAAATACTTGTCCACTAATTAGATGCTTAGATGTGTTGGTTTAGGCTCACATAAATCCAAAGTCTTAAAGACTTGATATGCCATTACACTAATACTTGCCCCAAGATCGACCAAAGCCTTTTTAATGTGTAAACTACCTAGATTGCAAGGGATAGTAAAACTCTTTGGATATTTTAGCTTTTGTCGTAGGTTGTGGAGGTTTGTAGAGCTTTCCTCTGAAAATTTAACAACGGACATCTCCTCTAGCTTACCCTTCTTTTCTAGCAATTCCTTCAAAAAATTTTCATACTTTGGCATCTGCAAAAGTAATATTAATGGGTAATTGCTTAAAGAGGGAGATAAACTTACCATAATCGGGGTATGTCACGTTTTATCAAAGCCTTTCCATATAGGGCACTCGAGGCTTGTATTCTGGAATTGGATATTTAGGCTTTTTAGCCTATTTCTCTTGAATTCTCTCCTTTTAAACTTTCTCTTTAACATTTCCCTCTTTCTCACCTTCCTTCACAAACCTCTCTTCCACTTGAGTCATCACCCTTGGCTTCTTAACTTCTTTCAAATTTTTCCCACTTCGAAGGGTAATGGCTTTAAATTATGCCCTAGGGTTTGCCTCTGTATAGCTAGGCAAAGTACCCGGTTTCCTTTCACTTTGCATTTTCATAATTTGACCCAGTTGGTTCTTAAGATTTTGATGGGAGGCTTGGGTACTCCTATTGATAGCGTCTTGCTCTTCAAACCTTATGTTTATAGATTGAACAAATTTCT
The DNA here is from genome assembly GCA_948294925.1 of Codiaeum variegatum. Taxonomy (NCBI): domain Eukaryota; kingdom Viridiplantae; phylum Streptophyta; class Magnoliopsida; order Malpighiales; family Euphorbiaceae; genus Codiaeum; species Codiaeum variegatum. The sequence goes on along the minus strand of CAOJBK014389594.1, from coordinate 6,379 downwards.
CCATGGTTTCTTCAAGAGAGCTCTTCCTAGGAGGAGATTGTTGTTGCATTGAGGGTGTTGGTCAGTAGAGGAGCCCTTTGCTCATTTGGATCCCTCCAAGAGAAATTTAGATGGTTCCTCCACCCTTGGTTAAAGGTATTTGAGTAGGGGTTATTATTTTGATTGTTCCTTTGCATGCCCCTATGTAATTGGCTTGCGGCAAAAGTTCTGAGCGTTGGATTTTTGTGTTTTTTGGGCCCATTATCATTGGAAATGGCTGAATACAATTCCGAATAAAAGATAAATAAAAAGCCTGTTGATTCTAAGAATGCCCAGGAATTTTATGAAACCCAGAGAACTGCTCTCGGGAATAATATTATTAAAACTCGAAAACTGCTGTTCACAAGTCTATGTGACTTATTTATAGTAAAACAGGAAATCCTAAACAGAACAGGAAACTCTAAACAGAAAGAATTAAAATTCAAAATTTAAAATAATAGAAAAACTGAAAAAATGCCAATTTGAGGGCCTAAACGATCGAATTTGGCCGAAAAATGGCGGACCTCAGGCAGTGATTTTTGTTCATTGGGCCGTTTCCAATGAGAATGGGCCCAAAAAACACAAAAATCCAACACTCAGAACTTTTGCCGCAATTTAGGCCTTGTTGCTGAAATTGGGCCTAACGCCCCTTGCGGTCCAATTTCTCCATGAACTTCAATTCCACTTCTAAGTCTGCATCAGTTAGGGTTTTGGAACAAAGAACTTGCAAAAACTATCAAAAGTCCCCTTTTTTTTCTACAGCAGTCTAGCTTTTATATTATTGGAATTTGTGTGGTCACATGCCATAACCACTACTCGTGAGAATGCCCTCGGAAAACCCTAAGAAATAGCAAGTCTCCTTGTGGTCACAGCTATGACCAGGACCCATGAGCCATGTTTTGCTTGCTGTGTAATTTTTTACCCTTGCATACTTGCTCACAAGCAGTGGTCATGCCCATGACCATCACCAGTGACTGCCAACATTATTCATTCTTGCTCCTTTTAGCCCTATTTTTGTTCCTTTTCCAATGTTTTGCACTACTTAGCTCCAGATTGATTTTTAGACCTTAATATGCTGAAAACACACTAAAACAAGCACATCAACTACAATTGGACTCGGATAATGGCTAAAAAATGAAGTAAAAACTAGGTATATTTGGCCATTGTCAAGTATTCTTCAGGAAATTACTTAAACACTCTTGAAAACACTTGAACTTGTAAGTGCCTTTTGAATGACACTTGATTGTAAAAATCAAGTACTTAAATCTAATGGTGTTTACAAGTAATTAAAGTGAGATTTTCTAAATAAAACTATAACATCTTATGCCTTAAATAAACTAGATTAAAAAATAAAAAAAAAACAAACAATATGTTAAAGAAGTTAGAATTACAATTTCGATAAAGTTTCTACATGCAATTCTTATTGTCATGCAAAAGTGTTATCATTTGGAGTTTGCAAGGTAAAGCAAAGATAAAAAATAACCAAACAAATATGCCAATTCTAATTTCCCTTAAAGGAAATTGCTTGTTTAGAAGTCAATCTTATGCTTCAAGTAATTCATATTAATTTCCACCAACTTATCTCAACTCTCTTTGTGAATAAATTGATTAAGAAGTTATATATTGTGATCAAACATACTTAAATAGTTCATGCCAATACAAATTAAATCATGTTCATAAAATATATGAGATTATTTCATCATTACAATGCTAATAACACATTTAGCCTAAGGACATGGTTACATGCATCATATGAACATAAAAAGCATTCATGATGAAAAAATAATTAAATAAAGAGAAAGAAATATGAGAGAGATAATAGAATACTTCTTTATTCTACATGAAATTACTTGAAAAAACTTGAACACTTCAAACTTCAAAGTGCCTATTGAAAGGACAATTGATATAAGAAAACCAATACTTAATTCTGAAAATGTTTACAAGAATTTTTAGAGTAATGAAAATAAAATACAAGATAACTATATGATCTTAAATGATGTCCAAAAAATAGCCAAGGTAGGGTATTTATGGGCAAGGTTTCCTAAAAAGTGCCCCTCTGACAAAGGTGCCCAAACGAAAAGGTGTCGTGAAGGGGTGCAAAAACTACTCGAGATAGGGGTAATGACTCGCAACCTATGGCTATTATCACAAAACGTGACCTATGGCTATGAGCTGTGACCTTTGTTGGCTTCTTGATAGGGCTAGCTAACTCATGACTATTAGGTATGACTAATTACTTTAGGCTACTGTCACAAGTCGTGAGTTTTGGTAGCGACTCAAGATAGCCTTATTTCTTTCCATTTGGCCTGCCTTTGCTCTAATCACTTGTTTGTTAATTCCATTAAGTCCTTAGCTATATTTTTTCCATCAAAATTCATCCCTAACACCTAAAACAACCTATAACACTCAACAAATGAATCAAAGGAAGTCTTTTACATAAAAACATATAAGAATAAGCTTGAATTTATACAATATTAAGTAAATGTACATTAGAAAGTTCAACATATTTGTATCACATCAGATGCATGAAATCACACATACTTAGTAAATATATCAATAAGTAGTTATGCCCTTTTGCATCATATCAGCACCTCGATGGAAGGAGGAGAGGTGGAGTTAGGGTGAAGCACTTCATTAGAAGATCACCCAAAGGATTGGAATTGATGAGACCAATTCCTCTGTTATCCTCTTATGATGTCTTTTTGTTAGCTCCACTAAGGGAGGCTACTATTGGAGAAGGCTTGCTTGACTAGAAGGGGCTTTTGAGCTCATTGACCTTATTACTCAAGAGGCCTTACTTGAGGATGTTGTTGAAGGTGGTTAAAACCTTCCTTTCAACCACATAGGTACTATTTTTCATTTATTTTACTTCTTTCTTTCATTTCTTCAAGTTTTGACTTTGTTATGGTAACTTTCAATATGACAAAGAATAATAAAGTGAGCTTCTTGCTTTGTCTTCCTAAGATAATGAGGAAGTCTTACCTCAATGATGAGATTAAACATATGGATGTCACTCCCCTTGCTATTAGAGTTATTGCCGCTGAGGGGACATTTCCCTCTGCTATGAATGTCTCCATTCAGGTGAAGTTATCTTTGCCTTTTATTTTCCTTTTTTTTGTCAACTTCTTTACTTTAACTAGTTTTTCATTTTCTATCATTTCAAATTAATAGGGATATCTCCCTTTAAGGGAATGAGGAAAAGGTATCTTCTCGCCTTTCTTCCTTGGGGGACACTTATGAGCATCTGGTGAATGATCTGGATTTCAACGTGTTGGCCATTCTAAGGCATGGGGATGGCGAACCCTTAACTATACCACCCTTCAATAGAATTGATATTGATCTATGAGTTTCAAGCTATGATGAAGCTAAAATTATAGATGCCTTGGTAGATTAGCATCGGCTCACCTCTACCTCAAAGTCAATGCTTGAGGGAGGTATGGGTACCTCACTTATGGTGCCCATGGAGGAGGGTCATTCAAACAAACATGATGAAGGAAAGCATTCGGATGACCATCCCTAACATTTTTCCTAATGAATGCCCGTGGATAGGTCTCGGCTTCCTCAATATTCTACCTCCCTTCCACTTCCCCAGCATTCACAAGGAGTGGATGGTAATGTTTTGGAGGATATACTAGACATTTAGATTTCCATAGACATATTGGGTGAAGAGTACGATGTCTATTCTTTAGTTGAGGTAACTCTTTTCTTCATCACTTTCATTTTCTTTCATTTATGTTAATTTTATAACTTTCCTTTCATCTTTCCAACTCACTTCTAGCAAGGTCCAATGCTCAAGGTATGATCTTCATACCATCCTAGTGGAGCATGATGAAGTTCAAGGGTTGTTAACCCTTTGCACTTTGTATGTGAAGGGCTTAAGAAGATTGTAGCTAAAAGAGAGCAAGGCTTAATGAAGTTCTCCATTGTCCTTCATCTAGCTAAGGCAAAAAAAAAAAAAAACAAGCCTTGAAGGCCTTCCGAGGATAAGAAATTGGAAGACTTGAAGGCCCATTTTAAATTGACAGACGATGTGATCCAAGGTCTTAATTCAAGCTTGCAGGCCATCAAGGATCACAATCAAAGCCTGCAAGATGAGCAGGCTAAGCTTCAGTAGGAGCTTCACTTGAAGAATAAAGTTTGCCTCCACTCACTATAAAGATTATTATGATTCACAGGAGAAGTAATTCTTATAGGACTTCTTATCTTTGAACTGGGTACAAGATTGGGTAAAGAAGAGATGTATTTAGATAGAATCTCTTCATCACAACAAAATGCTAGCAGATGTGACTAAGAAGTTTCCTGACGTAGCATCGAAGCATTCATCCCTGACTTCTCCAAGGCTTGAGTTGCCAAAGTTAGAGGACTATCTGAACAAGTTGCAACCTCCCCCTTCACCGCCATTTATGGAGGAGAAGACTTCTGTAAGGCCATCCAGTAAAGATCTAGATGTTGATTTAAGCAGTCCTCAGCCACAATGACTCTTCCTTTTTTTGGTATTTTATATTATATTTTCTTATTCTTTTTTTTACATATACATTTGTATCATTTTATAATTAAAATAAGAATACAAGTTATTATTTTATTTTATTTTATTTTCCTTTATTTCTTCACTAAGGTAATCCTCTTTGCTGAAGAAATTTTCTATTACTTGCCATAATTTATCTTTATTTTGAAGGAATATTTCCTTTATAATTTCCCTTGAAGGCCTTCACCTTGTAAAGATTCTTTGGCCTTTTGGTGAGCATATTGTCTTTGTCTTTATTTTCCTTCTTTTGCCTTAGCAATTTTTAGTGATTTTCACATGTACCTTTTGCCTTAGGTTAGGTTTATCATTTTTTTGTTCTTCACCTTTTTTCCTTAACCATTTTTTCATGTTCCTCTTAGGGGTCCTTTTCCTTAGATAAAATATCATTATTCTTCAGCAAGAACTTCATTCTTCTTCTTATAGATAATTTTTTGCTTTAGCAAATGTAACATTCTCATTTTTTTAAGCAACCACGTAACGTAACGAACTAAAAATTTTAGGTCACATGCACAAGTATAAAGAATAATAAGAAAAATATGCACAGTGAATCGTAGTATGACGATAATAGTCTTATGAGAGGATGAACATGAAAATTTCAAACTGTGAAAGAAAATAACAATAATTTCACAGGTTGGACCACATAATAGAAAGTCACATTACGTACAATAAAATTAATACGAATGAAAAAGAAAATTTTGAACCTAAACCAAAGAAAAGAACGATATGTTAAAATGTATCAAATAAGGCTTATAACCTTCATTGTTGGCTAGAGGTGGAGTTTCATCATTGGGTATCAGAAACATCACTCTGGCGCCATAACCTTTATTGTTGTTGCACCACCAAAGTATAGTTTCCAAACTTCTTGTTAGATAAAGAGAATGTATTCATTAGGAAATTCAGGTTCTAACCATCGGTCATCTATTGTGTATACAGCTAGTTGGTCGGCACTGACACTACCCTTTATAGCTTTTATTTAGATGTACTTGAGGTTGTAAGCTACTAGGGAAGCCATCCATATACCCATCTTATTGTCCAAGATAGGTCATTCCATGAGATACTTTATAGGAGTTTGGTCAACAAGAACATGAGTGATATATTATTTCAAGTAGTGTCTTAGTTTATGACAGACCCATACCAATGTCAAGCAGAGCTTCTCAATAAGGCAGTGTTTGAGCTCATATGTCAGCATCTTTTTGCTGCAATAGTATATGTAATTTTCTTTGTGTGATTTAGGATCATTTTGTGCTAACATGTCACCAAAGCCTCATCAATAACTGATAGGTAGAGAAAAATGGTTATCCAAGCCTAAGGAGCCATAAGATAGGAGGAATCTAAAGATACTGCTTGATCTCATTAAGGCTTTATAACATTCCTCATTTCATTTCTTGGAGGAATTCTTAAGTAGGTTGAATATGGGACCACAAGTGTCAGCCAATTAATTGATGAAGCAACTGATGCTTTGAAGGCAACTTAAGAAGCCTTAATTTCCTTTTCTGTCCTAGGAGGTGGCATCTCAATAGTATCTTTAGATTTGGCTTGTTCAATTTCATTCCCTTTCTTTCTAACCATATGTCCTAGGAACACTCTAGATGAGGCTCCAAATATGAACTTTACAGGATTTAGCTTGAGATTGTACTGGCAAAGTCTTCAAAGACCTTCTCTAATGTACGAAAGTGTTGTTCAATGGTCACACCTTTAATGACTATGTCATCGACATAGACTTCCATGTCTTTGTCATCATATCATGAAAGATTATGGTTCCCATTCTCTAATAGGTTGCTCCAACATTCTTAAGGCTAAAGGGCATGACCCTATAGCAGTATGTACTCCATTTTG
>CAOJBK014387159.1:0-10784 GCA_948294925.1 Codiaeum variegatum | reverse complement strand
AGGTATCTAACCAATATAAACACCTAACTCCATGTGATCGACACTTTATGATGTAGTCTTAAAGATAAGGGTTATTATTTAAGATCTTATTTGCATATTCATATACACACCTAACCCACAACACATCCCCTGGAGCATCCTTTAGCACCATAGCCTCAAGAGTCCTGAAAAGGTTGAATATCACCCGACCCAACAAGTTTGTGTTTCAAGCATTAATATCTGAGGTCAGATAGTACAGACAAAATAGATAGCCATAAATGCATCACACAATATCAATCACCAAAAAATAAATTCAGTAGTAATCAATTATGGAACAAATGGATCGAGAATAGGATAGCCAAGGAAGTGCTCTTCACACAAATGGTGTAGCCCAAAGCCACCCCTTGGAAGAGCATAAGGGATAGTCTAACCAATCATCATATCTCTATAAGACTAACAAGAGGTACATGGTATCAAAGTACTACCACAAGAGGAATGGGAATTAGGAAGTAGAATCTACCTAGTAGTAGCACTTTGTTCTCCTAGAACTATTGAAGGACTCCTCTGAGTAGCATACTAGGAGTGAGAAGTACCTAGAATCCTCAAAAAAGTCAGATGAGCCTAAGATGTTCTGGGTATCCTCTAGGCTATATGAAGGTCCATAAGAGTGGGTAGAGCAGTCAACATTGGAGTCTTCTTAGGATGAGACCTTAGACTACTAGCCAAGGATGAAACGGGTATGGCTCTAAGAGGCTAGCAAAGTGGATGAATGCCCTTAATTAGGTGACTAAGGTAGTAATCATAGTCATGTCCTGATAATAAAAAATCAGTAAGGGGCCTTCCAATTCTCCAAAAAGCCTCAAAATCATCATCCAATGGAGGTCTCCTAGCTGCAGATGGGGTCAATGGGGACAAAGCGAGTACCATTGCTTTGAATCATCACTCTCTCTCTAAGGTAAAACTTAATCTCATCTCCTCAGTGCCTAGCAGAATGTACCTCTCCATGGAAATCATGCTTAAGGTGTCCTTAGAAATCCTTATCCATAGACGACAGTATCTTAACGACATCCATGCCGCCTAGAACAAAAAAGGTGATCACAATTAAATATTATACTCAATATATTTAGAGAAGTTATTCAAGACTTACCAAAGTCATGTGGGTAAAAAACACTCAATAATCTTAAAAGGAGATAATAGTTGGATCTACCCTAAGCTCAAACTGACACTAAATCCTCCCTATGGGCACTTCAGACACAACCATGGTCCAGAATCTCGGTACAATAATAGGAGAATGAGAGTAAGCCCAACACTATAAAAAACAAAAGTCAGCAACTCAACAAAGTTTGAATAATGAATAGAAAGGAAAAGAAAATACTGACCTTTTAAATAAAAGTTGTGGAATGAATCCTGTCTCCCAAGGTGTGAGACATTTAGCTCATAAATTTGTAATCTAGAGCCAAAGTAGCTTCAACCTTATCATACTCTCTAAGCTACTCAAGTTCACAAATAAAACCATAATGCAGAGGTCAACATCACTCTGCTCATCATTATTTTTTACAAATAATGAAAAGAGCAACTAGAAGGCAATCATGAGGTGCACCGAGACATCCTAGCTAGGTTAGCACCTCCGTAGTAGCCAGCATAATTTAACTTCCTAGTGCAAATAAATCTTTTATTAATGGAGAAGAAATTCATGAAGGGAACATGTCCTTCCACTCATGCGAACTAGGCATAGAAATGAGAGCTCTAGCAAGAGAATAAGCTGTATAATTCACTGATCGATAAATAAAATGAACCTCAACATCATTAAGATCTATAAGGAGGTTTTTACAATCGATAATTAAAGATCCAAAGAAAGATTTATCCAATTCATTACCATGAATTGCTTGCAATAATAAGAGGGAATCTGTTTCAATTTGTACCTTAGATCACCCCTTTTGTTTAAACCATGAAAGTGCCTCTTTAAAAGCAATAGCCTCGGCCACTTTTTGATCCTTTAACCTAGAAAATAAGTTGACTTTGATACCACAAACTTACGATGATCTTCTCTAATTACACATGCCATACATGTTGTATTAGGAGAGGAAAAAATTGCAGCATCAATACTAGCTTTATACCACCTAGCTCACAGCAAAGTCCATGTCTCAATCCTAACCATTTAACTCCTATTTTGTCCCATCTAAACTTGAGCATTTTTCAATTATATGAGAGAAGAAGAAGAAGAGGATGTAATAACTTGTTCATGAGTATTAAACTTCTATTGCCACACAACCTCATTACAGTGTTGGTATATCCCCTATGCCACCATAGCTACGAAAATAAGTTATTGATCATGCCCATAATTTAGAAGACTTAAAAACTAATAATACCATTACATAGAGGCATCAAAATCAGCTGTAATTAACCCTAAATGTAAAAGACAAGAATAAGCAATCCGGCAGTGAAGAAGATAGTGAGAGATAGATTCATTGTCTAAACTATATACTTGATATAATGGATTCAGCTCTAAGTGCCTTGAAAATAAATTCTCTATTGTTGGAAAGATAGAAGATAATGCTCTTCGTAAAAATGTCCTGACTTGTAGAGGGACTTTCAAATGCTAGAGATGATTCCATGTTGAAGGGGTAATAAGTGGTGGACCATAAACTTCATTACCAGTAGAGGAAAGGAACTTCTAACCACTATTTACTGAGTATATCCCCTTACTGTCATTCAGACAAAGCCAACCGTCTACCCTTATGATGCTACTCAACGAAATGGACATTATCAATTCAGCATCACACTTATTAAAAATAGCTAAAATGATGTCAAAATCCCAACTCAATCCATTATTGGTGATGAAACAAGAGACATGTGAATTGATAACATTAGTTAAAGATTGAGTTATAATAAATAACTTTGTATGGTTTAGAAGCCATGGGTCTATCCAAATATCAATGTTACTTCCATTTCCCACTTTGTGATTGTAAAACAACTGAAGAAGAGATTGACTTACCAATAAACTTCTTCATATAAAGCTAGGATTGGCCCCTACTTTTGTTATGAGAACGGAGCTATGAGGAAAATAATGAGCCATATATAGCTTTTAAACCAAAGAATGTTTTCCATTAATAATTTCTAGCCTTGCTTTGCTAACATAGTGATATTAAATTCTCTAAAATGGTGAAAACATAGGCCACCCTCTCATTTTAGAAAACATAATTTATCAAAAATTTTTCATCGAAGACAACCACTGTTCTGATCAGAACTTTGCCACTAAAAGCCATTAATTTCTGATAAGCTCTTGACTTAACAACTTCTGATCTTGAACCTGAATCCAATAGAATGTAGACACCTACAAAAGGAATCATAATGAGCTAAGAGGGCCAAGCTTGTGCCTGGAAATGATCCTCCGATGCTGAAGTCAATAACGGATTTGCATGCTGTAGATTCACTATAAATCCTTAGGAAAGTATATTTGAGTAGTTTAAGGTTTAATGAATGTACCTTGAAAAGTGTGACATCATGTACTATATATAATAGTTTTTAGGGCCACATGGCACGTTGTGAGTGGTCCATGTGATAGTGTCTTCAATGGACACTGCCAGATGTTTATCAAAATTGGGGACATGTGTTACCTATGGATCTATGACATATGTCCAAGATGGGGGTCGAAGGCCCCCTTCGAGGGCGGTCCTTTGAAGCCCTATTGATCTCTTTACCATATCTGCCAAGCCTTTTATGCTTTCAGAAGAGTAATATAAGTGTTATGAACTTAGGCTTTTGCCTTCTAGTACGAGCCTTTATATACCTTTGGGACCCAGACCCTCCTAAACCTATACCCTCCTAGGCCCATTTTAGGTAGACCCGTATCAGTGGCCCCTTTCTTAATAAGAGGATGAAGAATCCTTCGAATTGAAATCCTTTGTTTAAACAAGAATGTTACTTCACAGTCCATGCTTCGTATCATTACTCGAAGGAAACGCTTCACATCTTTACTCGAAGGAAACACTTCGTATTTTGTCTTCGAGGTCTTTTATGGGAAGAGCAATAGTACTTTATGCTATGCGTCTTGCTTCCACTTGTAAAATTCTGCCATGTGTCACGCATTAATTTTGTAATGGTCGAGAAGATGAAAGGTCTTCTAGAAGGACTTTATATACCCTTGCTCAGACCTGTCATTTTCTTCTTTTTGACTTCTCTATAAAATTTTTCTTCTTCACTATTCTTCTTCGTTCCCTTGCTTCAAAATCTGTTTAAATGGCCAGATCACGTCCAGTTTTTAAAACTCCATCCTTTAGTACAGAGGAATTCATTATTTCCTCTCTAGTGCTAGCCTGGAAATAAATCGTAGCCAGGTCCAAAGTAAACTGGCAAATTATTCAAGACAATTTGGACCGGATTTCTTCTATATCATCTCTTACCTTTCCTTCTCCTAATCACCATATCTATCATGATGATCCGGCCTTAAACATCCCCGTTGGCCGGCAGGATTACGCCCTTTTTTATGACCATATGATGTGAGGCCTCCTTCTACCTCTATCTAATTTCTTCTACAAAGTGTTGAAGAACTTTGGTGTTCTTCCATTCACACTTACCCCCAACTCAATCCTGGACATCCATGGGTTTGAGGTACTATGCTACAGCTTGGGGATTCACACTCCTTCGATAGAGTTGTTTCAGCTTTTCTACCAATTCTCTTCAAGCCAAAGGGACACTGGCATATTTATGTCCTCCAGGAGGTCTAATAGGAAGCTCTTCACTTCCAAACCAAAAAAAGCTGACGAATGGAAGTGTCAATTTTTTTGCCTTCGCTACACTGGCAATCAGGAGGATGGACTGGGCTTTGATGGTGATTATTGCGAGCCCTACAAGATTTCAACCAACCCACCCTTGAACGAAGATGATAAGAGGAAAATATTGTTTCTGATCAGCATTGGAGGGCTAGTCAACTTGGAGATGATATGGAAGAGCAGCTTCCTCCTCGACAGAGATGGGCGTCCCACTGTGCCCACATTCATCGAAGCCCTGCTCGGTAAGTGACTTAACCAATATCATTTCAATATGTACTCCTTGTTATCCTTCTAATACTTGCTTATTTTTTATAGAACAACCATTGAAGCCGGTCAATGAAGACCTGTGGATGATGCTTAGGATGGGCAATCCCAAGGAAAGGGTCCCAACACTTATTCCTCAACTGACGAGGGTTGTACCAGTGTGAGATATGCAAATAGGACAACTTCATCCTTGCACCACAAGGGAAATCCAGAGGGCCATTCTACACTTTCACCTCCATGAGGTTAACTTTCCTCACTTAAGCATTTATTACTTAGACATGCCAACGACGAAGCATAAGGAGGCTACATCTCAGGCTCCCAAGGAACGCCTCCGAGCCACCTCTCGCCCCACTACGAAGCGCAAGGCTGTAGACTGATAAGAGGATGAGGAACGCCCTAGCGCTAAGGTGGCTAAGCCAAAATTGGGTATGGCTCCTAAGTCATCGGTCTTAAAGATTAGGCCACCAAGGCCTGCCCTAGCTACTTCTCTTGCATCTACCCCGACCGTCGAGGCTGCAGCAATGACCTTGCCCTCCTCTTCTACTTGCCCCAAACATCTATTTGGGTTCAAGAAGAAGAGGAGGTTCGAATCATTACCTCCAAATAAAGAGTTTTAGGAGAGGATACTTCAGTTGCCTTGATTTTAGAGGCTGGAGAGGGATGTACTGGGAATGATGGAATCCCTCGCTTCAAAGCAAGGTGATTTTGATAAGTATCTTAAAAACTTCTACCATAACTGCACCCTTCCCTTCAAAGAGGATCCACTGTTGGTGATTTACCAATTCTTATAGGTAAAAAGGAGGCAGGAATGAGAGATTTCTTGGAGAAAGTCTTTGCCTTCCCCACTGTTGCACGCCTGAGCAGTTCATCCACTGCTCAAGCCTCTCCCCACCCTTCAGGTAATTTTCTTAACCCTCTTCCTCTTCATCTTCGTCTTCTTCCTCATCTGATTCTCAGGAGTTCCTTGAGATCCTCGAGAGGTTGACTAGGTCTCAACAGGCTAAGCCACATATTGAGGTTGTATCTCTTATTGAGGTCGGACCTCTTCGAGTGATTGTTCCTGATGACAGAGGAGCGAGGAGGATGAGGGTGAAGCATTCTGCGAGGAGGCCCTCACAAAAGGGCTGGTGAGTTCCTTTGTTTATTTCCTTCATCTTATATTTTTTGACTTTTTCCTAATTTTTTCTTATTTTTGTTTTAGCAAGCCACATACCTTCTGAAGGACATTCTGCCTCGGAGGACCAGGATCCTCCTTCTTTGTCTGCACCTACCCAACTAGCTTCGTTACCGAAGGTAAAACTTTTCTTTGGCTTGGATTTTGTAATATTTATATCATGATATTAATCTCTTTTCTTTTTTTTATGTAGGATACTGAAGCTGCTTCCTTCATTGAGGAATTTCCCATTAACGAGGCTGTCAATATTCCTCCCACTGCAACACCTCCTCCTCAAACAGACGAGGTATAAAAGTTTCTTTGATTCCTTTATAACTTTAGGATTTTTAGAAAGATCTTTTATTCTAACTCTTTTTTTGTTTAGGTTATCGAGGGCACCCTTAGCGCCAGCTCTGGAGAGATTGTCTAGGGACTTATCGCCTGCTACTCTGGAGTACGAATAGGCTCTCTTTGACCTGATTCACTCAGGTTTCAATACAAAGTCTGCCACTGATGTGCTCCTTTGAGGGGGTATGTTAAGGTCTACCCTCGAAGAGGGGACTGGGACATTTGGAGCCCATGAGGAGACTCACTTACCAGAAGAGGTCTTAGTCTCTTCTCCAAATGCGAGGACTTCCAACTCTGAACCTACCCTTTCCTTTGGATCTTTTCCCCTTCCTGAGCATTCGTGGCCCCTGACGAAGGTACTTTTGAAGAAAGGATGCAATTCCCTGAAGCTTTCGGCATTATATACCAGTCCTCTAATTATAGGACTCAATTCAAGGCACGCAAAGCTGCTGTGGATGCCCTTGTCTCAGAGTATCAACAGATGAGTGCCATTTTAGACCTCCATATTCTGGAGAAGGAGAACTTGAAGGGTGCTCTGATGGATAAGGAGTAATCTCTTAAGGATGCGGAGGCTACTGTGCAGGCCCATAGGGCTTAGCTCGAAGAACATACTCAACAGTTGGCTGCTGCTTTTGAACATGTCAAGGGCCTTCAAGATGATAAAGATGGCCTTGCTTGTGAGAATAATATACTGTAACAAACTGTGAAGTTTTTATCTAATAAGTTAAAGGAGAATATAGGAAGCATCCCTCAAGCTATAAAGGACTTCTTCGCCTCTGATTGGTTGAAGAATTACATTATGAGGAAGGAGGTGATTACTGGGATGATATGGCACAATAAGGCTATAGAGGATGTGCTCACTAAGCATCGTGTGGAGTCCCATACCCTCAAGACTCATAATCCAAAGAGGATCACCATGCCTAATCTGGATGAGTACTTAGTTACTCTCCCTTCACCTACCTTACTTGAGGAGGAGGCCCCTCTAGGGGATGCTTGAGTAGATTTGTAATTCTTTGCAAATTTCTCATGTAAAGAAAGAACTTTTTACTTTGTAATTTTTATACTTTATAAAAACTCCATATTATGTAATTCATTTACTTTGTCAATAAAATGTCTTCCTTTTTTAATTCTACTTTATTCTTATCTCTTCGTTCCTTACTGTTAATCTTTAGGAAATTTAGATAATTTACTCAAGATGAAAAAAAGATGTTACCTTCGAAAACTTTTTAACGAGGATTCCATCTTCGACCTTCTTTGTAGTGCGATTAACTCTTTAGTAGAAAATGATATCCTTCTAGTGGATTCGCCTCTATGGTTATAACATTGGTATAACTGCATTCATGTGAAGGTCTTGTGTTTAATCAACCTGATTTCATAAGCTTTATGAAGCTTTATTGCCTCCCAGGGAAGGACTTTCGCCAGTCAGACTGGTCTTGGAGCCTCCTAGGGAAGGTCTTTTGAAAGTCAATCTGGTCTTGGCGTCTCTCAGGGAAGGTCTTTTGCAAGTCAAGCTAGTCTTAGTGCCTCCCAGGGAAGGTCTTTTACCAGCCAAGCTGGTCTTAGTGCCTCCTAAGGAAGGTCTTTTGCCAGTCAAGTAGGTCTTTGTGCCTCCCAGGGAAGGTTTATTGCCAGTCAAGTAGGTCTTTGTGCCTCCTAGGGAAGGTCTTTTGCCAATCAAGCTAGTCTTATTACTTCGTCTCATGAAGCTTTCGTGCCTCCTAGGGAAGGAATTTTACCAGTCAAGATGGTTTGGATGCCTCCCAAGGAAGGACTTTTGCTAGTAAAGCTGGTCTTATTGCTTTGTCTCATGAAGCTTTGGTGCCTCCCAGGGGAGGACTTTTTCCAGTCAAGCTGGTCTTGATGCCTCCAAGGGAAGGACTTTTGCCAGTTAAGCTGGTCTTATTGCTTCGTCTCATGAAGCTTTGGTGCCTTCCAAGTAAGAACATTTGTAATTAAATAAAGACTAATTTATTTAGAAGGCTTATTTTTATTATAGAATTGCTTACTGATAATACAATTTCAAATGTTGCACATTTCATGTGTGAGGAATTTCCTTGCCTTCTAAAGTTTTAAGTTTGTAAGTTTCATGGTCCAATGACTTGCTGAACCTTGAACGACCCTTCCCAGGTTGGGGCCAACTTTCCACATCCTTCTCTCTTTCCAGTTGCTTCGAGGCTTCTCATCACCAAACTTCCCTCTTCGAAGCTTCTATTTTTTACTTTCATGTTAAAATATTTTGTAGCCTTTTGCTTATAAGCTGCATTTCTGATCATAATTTCTTCTCTCAATTCTTCTAACAAATCTAGCTCCACCCTTCTCATGGTGTCATTGTCTTTGCAATAATGGACCCTTCCACTAAGCAGTCCAATATCTATAAGAATGACCACTTCAGTGCCAAAGGTTAAGGAGAATGGAGTTTCTCATGTTGCCTCCCTTGGTGTTGTTTTATTTGCCCACAACACATGATGAAGTTCTTCAACCTAGTTTCTTCCACACCATTCTAGCCTCCTTTTAATCCCTTGGAGGATTATTCTGTTTGTGACTTAAGTCTGTCCATTAGTATGAGCGTGTTCCACCGAAGAAAAATGTTGTTTGATGTTTAAGCCATTGCAAAATTCTCTGATTTTAGCATTGTCAGACTGTTTGCCATTATCACTGATCAATTGATAGGGGATTCCAAATCTGCAAATGATATTCTTCCATATGAACTTGATAATGTAATCAGCTGAGATAGTGGCTAGGGGCTCCGCTTCTACCCATTTGGTGAAATATTCCACTACTACTACCAAGAATTTTCTCTGACCTGGAGCCATGGGAAAAGGGCCTACGATGTCAATTCCCCACTTCACAAATGGCCAAGAGCTATATAAAGGAACTTACTCAGTGCTTGGGGAGTTTATCAAGTTGTCAAATGATTAGTGCTGAAATTATATATATTTTGATAAAGATATTGCTGGATTTCGTATGAAATTAGTAATTAATTTATTTATTTAGCACTTATTTTATCGACTTTCACTTTTTAGGTCATAATTGGGTAAAATTGCATTAAGAAGTGAATTGGGCGAATCGCGAAATATTGGACTGAATCAGGCAAAATACAGGAATTTATTTTGAATTAAAAAAAAAAAAAGAATAGGGAAATTTCTGGGAAATTTCCACAGTACATTTGAAAGAATTTAAAATGTGATGTGGAAATTATAAAAAGGACATAGCCGATGCACAGAAAAGAGGGGGACAGTGGCCAGGCCATTCACGGCCGGCCAGCCTCATCGACCGCCTTCCGTCCAGCCTTCAGTTTTCTTCCGTCCAGCCGCCACTACACCACCACACCTTCTCCGCCTCCAGCACCTTCGCCGCCTCCAGGCCAGCCACCGACCAGCAGTCGCCGTCCCATTTTCAGCCGCAACAGCCCATTCAAGACCCCAGCCGCCGGCCAGCCACGGTCGGCCAGCAGCCAGCCGTTCAGCCCCTTCACCAGCACCGATCAGCCGCCTCCTTTCCTCACAGCCTCCGTTCCGTCCACCACTGCAAGCACCGTTTAGCCGTTCCTCCCAGCCGTCTCCGCCTTCTCTATCCGTCACAGCCACTTCCTCCAGCCGCCTCTTTCTTCTCCGTCGACCAGCTGCCGCCTCCTTCTGCCATCCAGACCCAACCACCAATAGGCCGTCACAGCGCCGTTCACCGCCTCCCTTTTTTCGACCAGCCGCTCCATGATTTTCTGAGTTCAATTTTGAACTTATTGTGAATGGTAATCGTGTTGGTAATTTTTAAAACGTTTAATTTTCTGTTTTATTTTGTTTAATCTGTTAGAATAATGATTAAATTTATAGATTGCAATTCCTAGACACTTCGTCCTGATACTGTTTTCGTCTCTGTTTATTGTTTGCTGTTACTTGATTAGTTTTTCTAAAGTGAGTTACTATTATGTGAGTTTTTATTTTAAATTAAATAATTCATTTATTTTATTTTATTGTTTTTCGTTTCTGCTTATTGTTAGCTGTTACTTGATTATGTGCATTCATTTTTTTATTTTAAACAATTCATTTATTTATTTACTTGGTTGCCGGCTAGATATTAGAAAGAGAGAGTTTACTAATAATCGTTAGTCCTTGAGATAATACGACCTTGGTTGCTACCGAAATACTACAATTGCCTCGTATACTTGCGGGTCACTTTTGGTTAGTATATTTTTGAGCGAACAAGTTTTTGGCGCCGCTGCCGGGGACTAGGATATTAGGATCTCTTTATTTTTATTTATCTAGCTTTTT
>CAOJBK014387100.1:0-10307 GCA_948294925.1 Codiaeum variegatum | reverse complement strand
CTTTAGTCACCAACTTTTCTTACCATGGAATTTCCCTTCCACTTTTTTTTTTTTCCCAAGGAGTATTAAGCTGGGTGCTAACTTGTGAGGTCGAGTAATCCCAGAGGACTTGTTTTTTACTGTCGGTTTTTATCTGTCCTCTAGTTTATACTGTATTCACTATTTTCCCTGTAAATTGAATGTGCAATCAATAGCTATACAAATGGAAAAGTTGCAATATTTTTTAGAAAAACCACTTCTTTGAAGATTAGCAGATTGTTTCTTTGTTATCGCAAAGTTTACCTTTTTCTATCTCCATAGTTTCCTCAAAAGTCTTCTCCCCTGAAACTTAACACTGGCTTTTTCCAGAGTTTGTCTTTCTCTTGTCAACAAAGCATGCACTGGTAAAGTAGCATTTGGTGTTAAAATTGGTGTTCAGTGTCAAGTCATACGATAGCCTTGGTTGATTCTTTTTGAGATTCTGTTGTGTAAGAATCATGGTAAAATTGCACATATGAATGTTGTGTAGCTGATGAGAATTCTTGGAGGAATTTGATTTGGTGCAGAATAGAAGTTATTAAGTAATTAGCATAATTTTGTACCTCAGCAAGAATAGCATTTAAACCTCCTCCTCCTCCCCTTCACAATTTTACTCGAGCAAATTTGTGTTACAGGTTGCAGAAAGGGCCCTGTTTTTGTGGAACAATGAACATATCGTGAGCTTGATTGCCCAGAATCGAGGTGTGATATTACCAATAATTTTCGAGGCATTGGAGAAGAACATCCAAAGTCATTGGAACCAAGCAGTTCATGGACTTACTGTCAACGTTCGGAAAATGTTCTTGGAAATGGATACCGACTTGTTCGAAGAGTGTCAGAGGCAGTATCAAGAGAAAGAGTCGAGGGCCAAAGATATGGAAGAGCAGCGTGAACTGACGTGGAAGAGACTAGCTGATGTGGCATCACAGAGAGGGGGAGAAGATATGATCACTGTTTAACTGATATCTTAGGGTTGGAAGGTCCACAAGATAAATGAAAAAGAAATGTGTGGATTAGAGACAATGGAAGTGCTCATCCCCATTTTGGTGCTATTCTTTTGCAAAATTTATTTTTTTTTCCCTCTTTTTTTTTTGGTTTCTCTTTTATTTTTTTGATCTCAATCCAATCCTTAAAGATATCAAAAATAGCAGTCATAAATGTAATCTAATTTGTATTGAATTTGTTAGTAATATGCTGCACGTGAAGAATGATTTGTGAGTATCTTAATTATATTTTTTAGCTTTTATTTTTTATCCTTGGCTGCAAATGGAGGGTACATCTTTTTTTTTTTGGGGGATAAGGAAGCTAGGAGAGAAATTCTGTTTTATCTTTGCTTATTTATTATTATAAAAAATTAATTTATAAAAAAATATATTTAAAATTATAATATAAAAAATATATAAATATTTTTATAAAATTATTTTTTAATAATTTATTTATGTATTTTAAAAATAATCGAAAGTCACAATTTGTTATTGATAAGAATAATGATTATTTATTTCAAAATGAATAGAGTAATTATTATTATCATTATCTTTTTTCTTTTTTGTTTTTGCCAAATTCTTTTTTTTTCTTGATTACGGAAAGTGTTTTTAATTTTTTTTTTGTGCAGGTATAGCAATTGTAAAATATAAATATCTACTTGTTTTCCCACTCTAAACTAGATAAAAATTATGATTGCATATATTACTATATGTCATTATTCGAAAAAATGGCCAATGTTTTATACTTCTATGTTTTATTTTTTAAAATTAAACTTTCAACTTAAATATTTCTTAAACTATATAAATAAATGTATTTTTTAATATGAATTTGATGATATATTTTTTATAATTTTTATCAAAATATTTTTATAGTTAATAATTAAGATCAAAATCTAATAAGGTGCAAAAAAGAGTATATTATCATATATTTTTAAAAGGAAAAAAGTATTTATAATAGTAAGGTCAAGTTAAAAAGATTAAGAGAATGGATTTTTCTCTCAACCAGTGAGAGTATGACCCCTCTCGAGTGAGCAAGAGGTTTTCCTTTTCTTTCTTTCTTTTCTTTCTTTCTGTTTCACCATGGAAGATGCCATGGTTGTTATGAAGGTGACTGATGAGGATGAAGATATGATGCTAAGAGATGGAAATGAGCATGTAGAAGATGATGACTATGAATTTTGTTTGGATGGTTGTTCTTAACTAATAAACTTGTAAACTTCAATGCAATGAAGATTCGTACGGGGGCTTTGTGGAGATCTAGAAAAGGTCCATGTGTGAATGAGGTTAGTGAAGGTAAATATGTTTTTCAGTTTTTCAACCAGTTTGACATCTCTAGAGTTATTAAGAATGGACTATGGTCCTTTGATAATGTGTCATTGTTAAATTTGAGAAAAGAGAGCTTCCTAATAGTGATAAACTACATTTTTTAGACATGTGGATTCAAGTTCACGAGCTTCCTGGAGGATATATGCCGGAGGCTGTGGGTAAACAACTAGGTGATTTCATTGGGGAGTTTGTTGAGTGTGATGATGTGGAAATGGAAGATGTTCATACATATTCGGGTTAGAGTGGATGTTAATAAGCCTCTTAAAAGATTGAAACATGTACAGAAAAGTAACGGGGAAAGTACAACAATCCATTTTCGATATGAGCGGTTATCAATCTTTTGTTTTTCTTGTGGAATGATAGGGCACATGGAGTGTTTATGTGATAATCAAACTGCAGAAAACAGTGTTGTGAAGGTGAGAGGGTGGGGCAATTGGTTGAAGGCCACCGCGAGAGGGGCAGAGCAGGGTTGTAAGTGGTTGTGTAATGAGAAAGGAGAGTAATTATTTCCAAATTTTAATTTCCATACAATTAGGGATATGATTAGGGGAGAATCAAATCTAGAAAATGAAAATAATTTTCAAACAAGGAAAGGGATGAGGGAGCAGGGAATCGTGGGAGAGAAGGTAAGTATTTTGAATGGGAAAGCTAGGATAGAGAGGAAAATGATATCGAATAGAAAAAAGAAAGGAATTTTATTAGGGTCGGGGGGAGTTAATGAAACGGGGACATTTAAGGATAAAAGGGATGGATTAGATTGGGGCTTAATATGGAGGGTACAGTACTCTTTAAGGGAGATCATGAGATTTTAAAAGAAATGAAAGGCAAGATACAGTGTCAGGTGAAGAAATGGTGGAATTAAACTTAATTAAGAACAAAAAATGAAGACATGAATAACTTATTTCACAAAATCAAAATTGTATTTTAGAGGAAAGCAGGGTTGATGTGCGTTTCTTAAAAACGAAACATAGAGTCTCATATTCTTCCATTGTTGATAATGTGGTTCCTTCATAATCTTCTTTTCGTTGAGGTCTGATGCTCAGGCCCGCTGATCATCATGATAGGTGTTGAGTGGAATTGTCGAGGTATTGGCCGGGCTTCGACAATTCATAATCGAATTGAGTTAAAAATAAATCATAGGCTAGATTTTTTTTTTGTGTTAAACAATTGCTTTGGAAGTCAATATGGAAGAGATTAGAGTTCGATTGGGTTTTGAAGGAAAATTTTTTGTTGATTGGAATGGAATGAGCAGGGGTTTATGTCTTCTTTGGAAGAATCTGATCAGGTGTACTCTTATGGGTTATTCAAGTCATCATATTGATGTTGTGGTTCAAGAACATGGTAAGTTTGAACCACAACATCAATATACTGCAAAGAGAACTAGGTAACTATGGGCGTTCGGATACTGCAGGTAGAAAGGATTCTTGGGACTTGTTAAGGTATTTAGCTACTGTCTCAGATTTACCATGGTGTATAACGGGAGATTTTAACAATTTGTTGAGCAATAATGAGAAGTGTGGGGGAGGGGATAGACCAGTGCGGTGTTATCGGGGTTTTGAAGAAGCGATTTCTGATAGTTCTCTTAATGAATTACATGTTCATGACTACAGATTTATGTGGAAAAAAAAGTAGAGGTATTCCTTTTTGGGTTCGGAAAAAATTGGATAGGGGCTTCGCTTCTTCTTTTTGGTTTGATAGTTTTCATGTTTGCAAGTTCCTCAGATCATTCTCCTTTGCTTCTTGAAGCTAATCCTAAGGAGCATGTTAGAGGTAAACACAACTTTTGTTTTGAGAATCTTTGGTTGAAAGAGCATGAATTTATGGAATTACTACCAATAATTCAGGGGATTCTAATTTAATTTCTAGGCTGTCCAAGTGTACTGGTTTTATGCAGTAATTTTATGTTTCAATTTAGATAACATATAGTTGAATGTAAGCAGAGATTGAGTGTGTTACGAGATGGTGAAGATGGGAGGAAGCTAGTCAATTTTTTAAGGAACATAGACATATGACTCATTTACTTGAGCAAGAGAAGCGTCATTGGAAGTAATTGGCTAAAATGTTTTGGCTCAAGGAAGAGGATGCTAATACTAGATTTTTTTTCATGTTGTTGCCTCTAATAGAAAAAGGGTAAATAAAATTGAAATTTTGCTTAATGATTTGAGGGAGTGGGTGGACACGAGGGATGGGATGTGTGAGTTGACGAATAATTATTTTCATAATGTTTATGCACAACCGATCAGTGGGGAAGTTGATTTGGAGCTAAATTTTCTAAGAAGGGTAAGGAAGTCCCAAAACAATCTCTTAACGACTTCATTTACTAAAGCTGAGTTTGAGAAAGCGGTGAAGCAAATGTAGAGCGATAAGGCTAGTGGTCCTGATGGTTTGAGTTCGAGTTTCTTCAACCATAATTAGGATTTGATTGGAGATGATGTCTTCAAAATGGGTATGTCTTGGCTATCCTCTGAATATTTTCCTTTGAGTCTTAATAATACTTTGACTGTGTTGATTCCCAAATGTGACAATCCTACTTCTTTAAAAGATCTTCTCCCCATTTTCACTTTGCAATGTCCTTTATAAGATTGTGTCTAAAATCCTTATCTTTTTATTTTGTGTGCTGAGGCGCTTTCGGTTATGATTTAGAAAGCTGAGGGAGAGAGAAATATTAGAGGGTGTAGAGTGAGTAGGGGAGCTCCGAGTATTTCTCATCTTTTCTTTGCGAATGATAGCTTTTTATTCTTTCAGTATAGAGTGGAGGAGGTGAGAGTTATAATGGGGATTTGAGTGAGTATGAGAGAGTGTCTGGTCAGGCTATTAATTTTAACAAATCTGTTATCATGTTTAGTTCTAATGTCAGGGTGGATAAACAAGAAGAGATTAAAGGGATAGTGAGGATTGAGAGTTTTATTGGAAATAGGAAGTATTTAGGTCTTCCTTCTCTCGTGGGCAGAAAGAAAAATGTGATTTTTAGGTTATTAAGGGATAGATTATGGAATATGATTCAAGGTTGGAAAAATAAACTTTTATCTAGTGCTAAAAAAGAAATTTTGATTAAATCCATTGCTTAAGCAGTCCCTGCTTATTGTATGAGTGTGTTTTTACTCCCTGTGTCTATCTATGAAGAGTTGGAGAGAATAGTTAATTCTTTTTGGTGGGGTATGGGTAGTGGGGATAAGAGGAAGATTCATTGGATACATTGGGATAGAGTGTGAGTTAGGAATGAGGAGGGGTTTAGGGTTTACAGATGGTAAAATAATAAATTTGGTGTCTAAACTTGGCACGATTATTCAATTAAGTGCCTGAACTTTCAAATGGTCTAATTGAGTTCATGAACTTGGTAAAACAAATCATTTTAGTGTTAATTGATAACATAGAATGTTCTTATTGGTTATGACATCGTCATTTTGAATATTTTATAGCCAATAAGAACACACACGTCCTCAATTGGCACTAAAATACTATGTTTTACTAAGTTTAGGCACTCAACTGGATCATTTGAAAGTTTAGGTACTCAATTGAATAATTGTACCAAGTTTAGGCACAAAAATTATCATTTTCCCATTTAGAGATTTGCAAACTTTCAATCTTTTTCATTACTTGCTAAACAAGGGTGACATTTTCTTAGTAGACTAGAGTCACTAGTTTTTAGAGTGTTTAAAGCTAAATATTTTCCTAGGAAGAACTTTTTAGAGGCTAGTATAGGTTTTAATCCGAGTTATATTTGGAGGAGCATCTGAACTGCTAGAGGTGTACTTAAGTTAGGATGTAGGTAGAGATTACGGGATGGAAGGGATATTAATATTTGGAGGGATCATTGGGTTTTGGATAACAATAATTTTAAAGTGATTAATGAGATGTTTGAGGGGAGTGAAAATTGGAGAGTTCATGATTTATTGAGTTAGGAGGGGGAGATTGGAATAGGGATTTGGTTGAGGGGATTTTTTGTGAACAAGATGTTAGGTATATACTTTAAATTTACGTTCCTAATAGTGCTAAAAGAGACAAACTGATTTGGTATTTTACAAAGAATGGTCAATATTCTTCAAAATTGGGTTATAAGGTCCTACGGAGTTTCATTGAGGGAGGAGACGGGAGGGTAGTGAGAGAGGGATGGAAAAGATTGTGGAATTTAAATTTGCCTCCCAAAGTTTTACATTTCCTTTGGAGACTTTACCATAATATCATTTCTACTAGGATCAAGTTAAAGAATAGAGGAGTGAATGTTCTATTAAAGCGTGTCATGTGTGAAAAAGATGTTGAACACTCTTTTCATATTTTTGATGGGTGTGAGTTTGCTGAGAGATATAGGAATATGTTTAAGGTGAGTTTGCCTAACGTTGGGAGTGAGGAGTTTGAGGATTGGATTTTGAGAGTCATTGAGAGTGTTTCTCCTGAAAAAGTTTGTCAAATGGTGATGATGTTTTGGACAATCTGGAGGCTTCGGAATGGAAAATTATGGATTAACCCTTGTCATGATTTGTAGATAGTTGTATATTTATGTATGAATTACTATCAAGATTGGTAGAAGGCTCATTCACGTGTACAAATATCAAGTAACAATTAGCCAAATGTCACGGTTCTGCCAGTCAGGAATGTGTTTCGGTCAGGTGGGGTGCATTCTGTCCAGCCAAATTCTTCAGCAGATGGTCTGTTGGCTTCTGCAGCTGGGTACCTTCATCCCAACAGCAATCTTCCACAACAACTTCATTAGAGAAGGCCACCTCAAGATTGCTAGTCTTGTTCAGTAGACACAAGTGTTTTTCAAGGTTCGAATACTATAGGAGCATATATGATCATAAGAGGTTCACAAGGTCAGTTTATTGCAGCAAGACAGTGTCGCACTCCTTTCAAATTATCTATATGTGAAGCTAAAGCAACAGCTCTCCTAGAAGCAAGGAAATGGGTATCTCATTCAAATGATTTTTGAAACAGACTCAAACATTGTGTGTGATGTGTTTTCATCTTTCAGTTTAGATTTTTCAAATTTTAGAAATATTATTGATGATTGTTTTGTTCTTAAGCAAAATAAAAATTATTCTATTAGCTTTATGGAGAGACAAGTGAATGCCTAAACTCACATTTTAGCTCGGAAAGCACATTCAAAAACTTGTACCACTAGTTATTTTAGTTTACCTAATACAATCAGGAACATTATTTTGATTGATACATTAAGTGCGTAATAATATCTTGATAGTTTTTCAAAATAATAATAATAATAATAATGCTTCATTTGATTTTATTTAGTAAAATTTAATTTAATTGGAAAATATTTATTTTAATTTGGTATTCTATTAAAAATGCCGGAACAGAGCAGCTTTAAAACCAAAAAATCAAAATTATCCAATTTTCAGCAAATCCTTTCTCCCTTCGTTCCTCTGTACCTTATTCTCTGAAAATCTAAAACCCTATCCTTATCAGTAGAAGAAGAAGAATGTCAAAAGGTCTTCAAAAAGAAGCTCCATGGAGAGCATCTTCTTCAAAACCTCTTCCTAAAATTCATCACTCTCCTATTCTTCGTGTCTCTCAAACTCCTTTTTCCACTTACGCTCTCCAAGTCATGAAGGTATCTCTCTCTCTCTCTCTCTTTCTCTCTTTTCTCTGGTTTTAATTTTGAATTGTTTATTATTCATCGTCAATTACTCGCCGATTGCTCCAGCATCCGAATCCGATTGGAAGTGGATTGGCTACAGAAGCTATGATTGAAGCTGCTGGTCCTGATTGTATTGTCCCTGGCCAGATTACTCCTATTAAATTACTCGGTCTTAAGGTCAATTTCAAATTTCTGTGAATACTTTTCATTTGCTAATTAAACCCTTATTTATGAATAAATTGTGAAATTCTCTTTTTTTTTTTTTGAGTCTGCACTGATTCTTACTCAACAGAAATCTGTAATTTAGGTTTTGTAATGATTACCTTTGATTAGAGCATATTTCTTACTTCGTCATCCCTACTTATTTGCATTAGCATTCGGCAAATGGTTAAGAAAATGAAACCAGAGAGTATATATGAGCTTAGTGTGTCACTTCTAAATGTGATTTTGATGGACTAATGATAAACAATAGGCAAATTTTATTTATGGAGATTAATTGATGAAAGCTGGATGCATTTGTAACAGTGAAGAATATTAGTTTGTTGATAACTTTTCCATTTTATTAAATTACTTATCAATATGTTGTTGGTTCGTCGATTCTATTAATTGAGTTGCCCTTTTACTTTTATTTCTCTCTTTTCTTCAATGTTCCTAGCAGTCTCTCAATTTTGTAGCTGCCAAAATGCTGCATATCGTATATATAATATACTCATTTTTGTTCTTGCATTTGTTGCAGAATCATCTTGCTTTGCTCGTAGCTTTCGCTCATTAGCCTTTTGTTATTCCCCTCATTACCTAATCAGTTTTCTTCTTTTGCTTGGATAGGTGTGGCCTATAGAGGTTGACCTAAAATTTATGGAACCCGTTGGACGAGAACTTAAGCTGCTTGGAAAGGTAATGGTTTAATTTTTAGTGAAGCTTTGTCTGGTTATTATGTTCTAGATTATTCTCAAACTTATCAACACATTTTGTGTTTAAAACTTTAGAATGATAGAACCATACCAATGTGTGGGAAATTACAATTCTTTACGGTTAGGGCCAGTGGACTCTTCATTGTCCCCATCGAGTAAGCAAGCTACATCATTGACTGGCATTGTTGGCCATGATCTCGGGGTCTGATTCACCTTTTCTAATAGGTTTACATATCGTAATAAATTGCAAAACTTAGTCCCTTGTTTTTCAAGGTTTAACCTTGAAGTAGTCCTTGCATTCAAGAGATGACTTCTTGACTGAGGCATGGTTTTAAGAAATTCTAATTCTGGAATTTTGTCCTAATCAAGGGTAGGTTTAGATTTGCACTTTGCTATTGCCTCGTTTAGAACCTAATTTGCTTTAGAATGATAATTTTTCGATTAGAAAAAAAAAACACATATGAGAAAACTGATGACATAGTAGTCTCATGATTTCTGTCCAGTGTTAATTGTCTGTTGATTCCAAGTCATATTACACATCCTACACTGGTCAGTTTCAAAATTTTCAGAAGAATAAATTCTCACAAATGTGTAACCATCTTGTTGGTTTCAGTCCCATATTTAGCAGGTGTGAGTGTGAAGTTTGAAGGATTTATATTAGCATATTCAATTAGTCATCGCCTTGATATTTCGCTCCCATGAAACCTGCCTTTGTTGCCCACTTCACCATGTTGATATCAATTACATTTATTATGATCATCATTGTCAAAAGTGAGAGCGTGTTGTGAACTTTTTGTAACTGGAAATGTCTTTACTGGAGTACTCAAAATTTAAAGACAACTCAGAAAATGTTTTGTTAAGACAGATAGAGAAATTAAATGATTATATTATTTTTGAGTCTCAAGACGAACATTTATTTTAGGTGGAAATGGGGATATCATGTAAAATTTTGTAGAGGATCCAATTAGTCCCATTATTGATGTTTCAAAGACAACATCAATGATGGATTACAAAATACTACTGTGGGATGCTAATTTCTGTGACTAATGCATGTGCCTAGTATATGCTTAACTGGAATGATTTGGAGCAACTATTTGTTCCTGCAGGCACTTATATAGGCTAAGCCGCATTTTGTCGTAATGATATTTTCTATGTTAGGTTATTATAGTAATTTGAATTATATTATATTTAATTATTAAATAATATATTATAATATTATTTTAAATTAACATCTTAACTAAAATATAGCAAAATAATGTTTAACAAGTAAAGAGAGTTTTACAATTTAAAGGATTTGTATTCCAAATCCCGTAAAGCAAAAGAATTTTTATAAAAAAATTGTAAAATACATAAATACTCTAATTGAGGAGAAAAAAAAAAACATATAAGACTTTTGTATGATAATGATGTTCAACCATTAGAAAAATACATGGTTTTATTTTTATTATGATTATTTTGAAATAATAAGATCAATTAAAT
>CAOJBK014384073.1:0-11371 GCA_948294925.1 Codiaeum variegatum | reverse complement strand
ATATGGTATGCTATACTAACTTAAATTGTGTTTCTTTATGTCTTATTTCTACATTTATAATTGTTTTGATGAATTTTATTTATTTTCCATGTATTTTATGTAAGCAACGCATGAGATCTAAACAAGAACCATCATCGAAGGCTGAGTTGTTCATTGAAACTCATAAAAGGAAGGGTGGAAAGGAATATTCATCTAATGATGCAGTGAAATTTAAGATTGTATGTCCTCACAAAATTCTTGACTAATTATTTATTATATAGTTTATTAAAATATAAGTTATAACCTATCAAGTTTTTTTTTAGTTAAAACTTGAAGAAATTGTCTCATTTGGCCTAGAAACTAGTGAGGTTATGGAGCAGCTTATTGGAAAGGATTCTCATTGGCCAAATTTCCTCATTGGTTAGAAATCTTGAGCAAAGAAATTGAAGGATAAAAAAATCCCCAAAATTCCAAATGTGGTTGTGGAAGAATTAGTTTCGATCATAAGGGAATTTTATGGTGAAATGAAAGGGAAGCTTCATGATTACTTATCTTTTATAGTCAACAAATTGGGGGAGGACAATCCCAATTTAAAGGTTAATTTGTAAGAACTTCAAGCTGCCAACCCTTTTTTATCTGATATGTGCCTCCCGAACAATGCTCATTGAACTCATCATTTTAAGGCTGATGATTCTAAGGATGGAGATCTTACTCCTAAGGGTAGATATTGAATCATGAAAATAAAGGTTAGTTTAATATTGCAAGTTTTTTATGGTTTTGTAATTTTTTGTTCTGTTTTACTGGTACTTTTTATTACTGCTATTTTAATGGTTTGAAACTCCTTGGTTGATGGTTTTGTTTTACTTGTTCTATATTATGTTTTTTTTATATATGTTACAGCTTCTGTATTTCTGCATTTCTAGTTCTGTAATGCTGGTTCTGTCATGCTGGTTCAATAATTTTTAGTTTTGTAATGCGAGTTCTGTAATATTGGATCTATAATTTCTGGTTTTGTAATTTATGGTTCTATAATGCCTGTTTTGTTTTATTGGTACTTTTTATTGCTATTGTTTTTATGGTCCGAAACTCCTTAGTTAATGGTTCTGTTTTACTGGTTATGTATTACTGCTTATGTTTTTATGTGTTGCAGCTTATGTATTTCTACGTTTCTAGTTCTGTAATGATGGTTCTGTAATTTCTAATTCTGTAATACTGGTTTTACCATACTGGTTCTGTAATGCTAGTTCTGTAATTTCTGGTTTTATAATGCTGGTTCTTTATTTTCTAGTTGTATAATGCTGGTCCTATAACACTGATTATGCATTTTTAGTTCTGTAATATTGGTTCTGCATTGCTGGTGTTGTCCATGCACTGCAAACATTTGGCTTCTTTTTTTTGGGTTCTTATTATGCTGCTAGTTCTAATTTTGAGTTGCTACATTTGTTTTTCTACTTCAAGTGTGTTGCTGGTTCTGAAACTGAGTCCATATGCTGGTGCATTTGTTGTTTTATGGTGTTGATGGTTTGATGTTTTATTTTTTAAGCTTTTTCCAGCAATTGCTTTGCGGTGGACATCCATTGAATTTTTTAGGGTGGTATGAGGCATTTGATTGTCAGCATTAAGTATTTTAGCACTGTTGAAAGGATTATTGGATAGGGATTGTTAATTTATCAAGTAATTTATGTATTTCGTGAATGTTTATGTTTAGGACTTTTACAGATTAAATATTAAGTAATGATATGATGATACTTTTAAATATTATGATTATTAGTGCAACTTTTATAAACATGTGAAATTAAATTAAAATATTATTATTTATGTTGTACCCGATAATTGTGAAAATGTCGCAAATTGGTAATTTTGTTGTATTATGTGAAACAAAAAAAATGTCACAATTCGAACTAAAAAATGTTATTACATGTCAAATGAAAATGTCATAATTCCACTAAAAAATGTTATTACATGTCAAATGAAAAATGTCACGAATTAGAATAAAAAATGTAGTATCAGGTAAAATGAAAAATATCACAGATCAATTTAAAAAATGTAGCATCAGGGGAAATGCAAAATGTTACAATCTAACTTAAATATGTCACATATTGAAAAAAAAATTTATCACCTTGGGCCTAAAAAAATTTCGTATTAGGTTAGTGGAAATGTTACAAATGGATTAAAAAAAGTATTACATTCAATAGCTAAAAAATGTTGGAAATCATTAAAAAAGTGTTGTAAATGATAATGTTGCATTTGTATTTAAAAAGTGTTGCTAAATCCTTTTTCTTAAAAGTGTTGCCTTAGTTATGTATTTTGCAACACTTTTTCTAGTATTGTATTAGATTGTCAGGAGTGTTGTGATAGACACCTACGCCCACATCAAAATACCTAACACTCAACTTTTTGAGGAGGGTTGCATTAGGTACCCTAATGTAACATTTTCAAGTCTATAGCAACATATTGTAAGTGTTACTATAGTCCATTTATGGTGTAGTGAGGTGTATGCTAGTTGATGGATGAAATGATTGATGTATTGTAAACAGCCTAAGAATCCTCTTATCTCCTTTTCTATCTTAAGAGGTGGCATGTCAATAATTTATTTAAACTTCATGGGATCAATCTCAATTCCCTCTTTGCTAACCATATAACAAAGGAAGACTCCAAATGAGGTTCCAAATATGCATTTAGCAGGGTTGAGCTTGAGATTGTACTGACGAAGTCTAAAGAAGAACTTCTCCAGTGCTTGTAAGTGTTGTTCGAAGTGGTGCCTTTGATGACCATGTCATTGACACATACTTCTATGTCTTGATGCATCATGTCATAGAAGATTGTGGTTTCCATTCTCTAATAAGTGGCTTCAGCATTTTTGAGTCCAAATGGCATTACTCTATAGTAGTAGGTACCCCATTTTATGGTAAAGGTTGTTTTTTCTTTATTTGAAGGGTGTACCAGAATCTGATTGTATCTGGTGGCTAGATCAATTAAGGAAACCATTTCTGAGCCAACTAGTGAATCTACTAGCAAATCAATGTATGGTTGTGGAAAATCATCTATAAGGTATGCCTTGTTCATATCATGGTAGTCCACACTTATTTAGACTTTCCCTTCTTTTTTTTTGTTCTGGGACTATGTTGGCTAACCAGGATGGATAATTGATGGGTTTTATGAATCAGTGAGATAGTTGGTTAGCCACTTCTTCCTTGATTGGGAGAGACCATGCCACTTTTATTTGCTAAGCTTTTGCTTAACAGACTTACAATCTGGATAGGTGGGAATCTTGTGAATGAAAATTCTTGGATAGAGGTCGATCATGTTGTTGGGCTTTCAAGTGAAGTAATCCTCAAACTTTCTAATGATTGATTCATTAACGTTCTTGTTTGAACATGTAGATGCAATGAATGTGTTTTTAGAAATGCCGTGTGTGCCAGTATTAAAGGGCTTTTAAATTACATCTTTTATTTCATTTATTTCATTAATCTCATTTCCTATTTTATTTAAATTAGATCCATTAGTTAGAACATCAAAGGAAAACAATGAGACAAGATCGTAATAAGAAAGTTCGCTTATTTTATTGAGAGGTGAAAGGTTCATAGCTACATAAAATGGTAATTAAAGCCTTTAGGAGTGATTACAACATTATCAGACTTGGAGGATTCAGAATCAAACTCAAAAGATTCAGATGAATAAGACTCAGAATTTATCTCCATTGGTTAGAGAAGGCTTACTTCAAAGGACTAGTTGTCAGGCATCATTTAGACTGGCTTGATCAAAGAAGAAAGGCTTATTTTTTCTCCTTGTTAAAAAGAAAAACTATCTCATCAAATAGACAAGCATCCATATTTACCTCCCAGTCTTGAGTTAGGAAGTGGACTAGCTGAAAATCTTTAGGCAACCACTTCACATCAGAAAATACTTCAAAGCTAAGAATTCTAATACTAGTCATCGGACAGACCCAAGGTTTAGGAAAAGCATAGTAAGGAGCTGTCTCTCCCTCTTTCATAAAGTAACCATTTAAGGTTCTGAAGTAAGGTCTTAGAAGGTGGTCACACTCTTCCCCTTTCTTAAGAATTGCAAAACTTTCACTTACCTTATCTTTCTCATTATCAATTTCATCATCATTCGGATGATAGCCCAAACCAAAGGATGGCATGGAGAATGTGAATTCACTAAAATATTTAACCCTCTGTTGATTCTTGCCAAAGCCCATACTAAGAAAATGGGCCATATGCTTCATAATGTTTTTGATCATAGGATTGTAGTAGGGATCATACTCCAAAGAGATTACTTCTTTCAGATTCTGAGAAGCTTCAATGAACTGAATAAATGAGAAGCGACATAAAGGATATGTTGTAAAATCAGGCTGGATCTCCAAGATAGGAATAATGTCTAGGACTATAGATTTTTCAGACATGTCTATTTTGATGGTGACCACCCCATTCTTAAGTGGAAGCTTGACCCTTTAGTTCAAGGTAAAAGACACCGCCTTAGCCTTATATACCCATGGTCTTCCCACTAGCTGGTTGAAATAGAGTGAACATCTATGATCTAAAAGGGAACTTGGAAATTTGTAGGTCCCATGGTGACTATCAAAGCTGCCACCCCAATGACTTCCCTCTTGGAATTATCATAGGCTCATACTATCTGGTTAGAAGGAGTAAAGTCAGTGGCCTCCAAACCCATGCAGCTTTCCACCTTAAATGGGCACACATTAAAAAGCAGACCGATTATTAATAAGAGCCATAGGGACAATCTTATCTCTAGTGATAACAGTGATGTACAAAGCATCAATGTGAGGTCCTCTAGGCAGGATTTCATCATCAGTAAAAAAAATGGATGTCTCTTTTACAGAACTTATGATAGAGGCTACCATAGTGTTTGGAGAAATGTCTACCAAAGCTTAGTGTTGATTCAATGCCTTGCAAAGAGCTTGTTAATGAGGGTAAGATCACATAATCAAGCTTTAGATTGAAATTTTTGCCTAGGTTTTCTTAAGCTATTTTAGTAAGGGGTCCTCTTTAGGTTTAGGAGTACCATTAAATTGAGTCATTGATTGGCTAACTGGTGGTGGAGGAGCAGGTGCTTATATAACTATCTCACTTCTGGTGATTACATCAATCTTATCCCTCATAATTCTTAGGTCGAGGACACAACAGTAGTCATTTTGGATAGACTTCTCTATGGAAGATAGGTCATCCAAGGTAGAACAATTAAGGGAGATAGACTTACCTAAGGAAGGTAGTTCATCTCTAGAATAATGGTAATTAGGCATAACAGCACTGATCAAGTGAGTAGAATCCCCTTCATCAAAATCTATTACTATAGCATTGACACCATGATCAAGAAAAGGATTTGATTCAATATTTGGCAAAGGAGCAGGTGGGAGAAGCTGTTTGGCATCAATTAAAGCTTGGATTTTATGCCTGAGGGCCTTGCAACTACTAGTTTTGTGGCTAGGCCCTTGGTGATAATCACACTTCTCATCCATATTGAAGTTCTTAGGTAATGGATTAGGGATAGGCCTTAGGTCCAGAGGTGTAATGGCCTTACCCTCCATGCATTTCTTGTAGATGGAACTTAGAGAAACTCCACCTTAATTAGTAAACTTCCTTCTTTCCAACTAAATTAGCCTATGGGTCATGATAGAATTAACCTCACCCTCTTTATTAGTGGCATTCCTTTGGTGAGTAATCTTTTTGAATCTGGAGGATGAAGTCTGATATTCATCCTTAATAAAATCAGCATCGATTCTATCTTAAATGCATGGGCCAATTGTGACCAAAGCTTTGAAGCTTGGTAGGTATTGTGTAATTAGTTGATCTTAATATGGGAGAAGTAGATTTTTAAAAATAATATCAATTTGTTAAGGCTCGATTGGTCTATTGACCATTTGGGAAGCTTTCTTCCTCCATCTAGAAATAAAAGCAGAAAATGTTTCTTTGGGATTTTGCCTGGTAGTTTCCAAATCTCTTCGTATTATATCAATTTCATCATTATAAGTGTAAGTTTCAAAATCTCTTCTTATTACATCAATTTCATCATTATAAGTTTATTATTTTACAAAAGCATT
Organism: Codiaeum variegatum; assembly: GCA_948294925.1. Lineage (NCBI taxonomy): Eukaryota > Viridiplantae > Streptophyta > Magnoliopsida > Malpighiales > Euphorbiaceae > Codiaeum > Codiaeum variegatum. The sequence continues at coordinate 5,331 of CAOJBK014384073.1, read as the reverse complement.
ACAAATGGATTACCATGTCTATTTTCAAGAATCATCGAATTGTGCAAACCATTTAAGAGCCACAGTAGAAAGCGGCTGTTGAAAAAGTTAAGCAAGGAGCTTGCCTTCCACACCAAAGGATGAAAGGCACCATCATAGATCTTTATATGTGTTGTAAGACATGTAGTGCCATTGAATTTCTCAAAGACTTGCATCTAGAACTTGGGAGGCAGTCTTGCGTTGGGGAATAGGCTGAGAGACTTGACATCAACCACATCATCTCTCTTCTTAATAGTGGTCAATATTTTTTGAATTTCCTTATACTTCTTTACCATGACTTTTAGCAAAAGGTGATCTTGGGTCCACTTTGGAAAGGATTCATAAGAGGGACTGTAGATGTGGTGACCCCATAGTCAGTTTGTGGAGGAATGATTACCATAATGTCAATCATAGGGTCTTTACCTGAGTTGGAGGAAGTGGATGCATTCTTGGGTGCTTGAATACTAACTTAATCTATCATGGCTTAAACCTTACCCAAAATGGTTTGTTATTGATTTTACAGCATGGTGGTCATGGTCTCTTCTTATTTATTAAGGGCCTTATCTTGTTTTCTCAAAATTTTAGCAAGTATGGTGGCGATGTCACCTTGAAGAGCAGCAACATCAGCTGTGGGAGGGATAAGTGCAAACATGGTTACCTTTGGAAGAAAAGATAAGGTATTATCATTTTGAGATGTTGAACCATAGCAGAAAGGTTGTAAGTTTAGAATAAGGTAGGTGGGAGAAACCAATTTTTGGAACATTTTCACTTGGCTTAAGTTTCTTATGTCATGAAACATTTATGCATGAATGAAAATGGTTTCTCGATGATATTAATATATCAAAGTTTAGGGTACATAGGACCTAGGTTAAACTCTAATCATTACATAAAGCTTAGCAGTTTGAAAGGTTACTCAATGATTAGAGGTACGATATACCTAACCACATATAAATCAAAGAGATTTATGTGGGTCCAATGGCTACGTGCAACCTCATTATTCCAACTCAAAGGATCAATGGGTATGCCTTGGGTTGGATGATTTCACTATCAGCAAAGCAGTCCCAAAGAGGGACCCTCACTTGATGCTACTTTATATCCTTATTTTCCTAAATATAAGGGTGCCTTTGAAATGATGTATGAAACTAAATCCTTATAATTTTAAACCAGAAGAGTTTATATAAAAAACAACCCACTTATTTTTGGTCAGTTTTAAAACGTCCTCAGCAGGGTCACCATCTCTGAGGCCCCAGCCTCCAAGCTGCCAGCGTGCCTCGAGCCTCATTGCTTAAGGAAACCAATCATAGGGGGGTCAGATTTTGCATGACATTAGCGATCAGATTCTCATGTTAGGTGAACACCTTATGGGCCAGTTTAGTACATTGTGTGTTATGTTAGTCGTCACTTAAAACTTTGAAAAATCTTTCATTTCTGGTGATTAAGAAACCATTTTTACATGACTCTAAAAAAATATCATTTTCAACCCATAGAAAAGATACAAGTCCCAAACCAAAGGATAGATTCAGGGACTCGTGATTGATACAAATTAAGTTGTAGAAAATTTTCATTTTTCTTAAAAAGTTTTCCTTAAAGATCATAAGGTTTTGGTTAAAAAAAGGTTTTGATGTATGCATGACATTTTAATTTGATGCATGAACATATATAGCATTTAGTTATGATGCATGAGAAAATATCGTATAATGGCATAAGTATGAATGGATAAATTTTTGATAAAGTAAAACAGTAAAATAAATAGGGATCCCTCCTCTAGTCAGAAAGGTACTAGAAAGGGCACACTTCCCTAATGGAAAAATAAATAAAAGAAATTAAATTAAATATAAGATAAAAAGAGCAAACACATAAGGGTCCTTCCTTTAGACAAAAGGCATATGGAGGCTACACATTCCCCTTTAACAGATATTAATAATAATAATAATAAGGATAAATAAAATTTAAAAAAAATAAAAAAAGAAAATAAAATAGAGAACAATATTGAAATTAAAGATAACAAAGTGAAATAAAAGAAAAAATTAACAAGTTATGAAAATAAAAGTGGAAATGAAGCCTTGAACTGGCTTGCCAACATATCTCTTTGAATAGGAATCAAACCCCATGTCATTCTCCCTTCTTAAGAAGGGTAGGGGGTCATTTTGAAAGTGGGTTAGCATTTTTCTAAAGCTAACCATTTTTAATTAAGTAAAAGGTTAACCAAGTTGGCTATTAATCCATTCAGATGTAGATTAATAAAAAGAATTCTGAAAGTGTGAATTACTTAGATCAATTTTAGGGTTTTAATTGAAATGAAACAAAAGTACCATTTATCATTTGAGAAAGTACTACATTTGCTTGTGTTGGCGAGGAATGAGTGGTTTTAATGACTTTATCTTGTCAGAACAGGTCTCCCTTGTATGCGAAGACGGTTGTCAAAATACAATTTTGGCAGAGGTTTGAGTTTGTAAAAAGATTAATTAGAAATGTAACAAAGGTTCAATATGTCACGGGTTGTTGAAAAAAGTGACCAGTGAAGTCCTATTTACAGAAAAACTGAGTATGGACAGTAAAAAAATCAGGTGTGTGCGTTAGGCATTGGGCGCATGAGCTAGGGAGTAAGCACTCACTCCTAGCACTAGGCGTATGGGATAGGCCATAGGCTCATGCACCAGGCACTGGGTGCATGCGCCAGTAGCTTAGCCCATGCGCCTGCTGCATGGCTAGTACGCTCAGTGCTTGGATCGTGTCTCCAGTTCTATCTTAGTTGGCAGATACTCATTTTACATCTCAATCTTGATAATACAGAATAGACATATAAGAAAAGTATGAATTGGATGGCACATGCTCACTCAACTAATCCTATCAGAATTTCACTTAGGCTTCTAAAAACCTATTCACTACTATCAAGAGTAAGTAAATCTCACTAACTTTTAGGACTGGGCGACTGTGACACCCAAAGACTCAACCATAAGCTTTAAACTAGGTTCTTGGAACCTTTACAACACTTAAATTCAAGATACAAGGAACTTTAAAAGATTTATTGTGTAGTCCCTATGTGGATCAAGACTTTAAATGCAAACAAGGAATTTTGAAAGAAAGAAAAGATTTTAGTGAAGACTCAAGTTCAATAAATATTTAAATGCACAAACTTCCTTGAGAAAATAGATTTAATGCATAAATCATTTTTCAATGAAGAGATGAAAGATGTTTTCAAGAGAAAGAGTAAATGAAACTTGTTAAATGCACATTAACACTTCTCTTCATCAATCCATTTTTGAATTTATGATGGGCGTATTTATAGATGTGAAAAATATAGCTGTTTAGAGATAGAAAATTGAAAATCAAGATAAACATAAGTTTAACAGCTATTATAGTTGACTTTGTCTCTAACAAAAAAAAATGTTAGGTTTTGAAGTTTGCTTTTGACTGACACATTGATGTCAGGAAAATTAGAGCTTCTCTTCTGAGTAAAAACATTTTGTACACAGATCATAAGGTTGCCATTGAGATTGGTGAAAAAGCTTTATTTCTATGTAAAACCTAAATGGATATTCCATTTTCTAATGGAAAATGCTATGCAAACCAATAAAAAGACTTTTTAAAGACAGCACAAGAGGTATGACTTTTCAAGGTTAAGACACTAAGACAAGATATTCAATTATATGACAAGACTGATCCATTTAACATCATATACTACTAAAGATAAGAAAAACACATTTCTTTAGTTTTCTTCATATCTAATAGCTTCTTCAGGATCTTTTAGTTGTCTAATAGTCAAACTATTATCTGATACTTGATATAACTTTAGTCGATACAAGATAAGCTCATTAGGTGACTATATGTCTTAAGTCCATTAGAACACTTAGATTTAATTTTAGCTAAATCACACACACACAAAGTTTTATGGTAATCAAAAGTTTATTGCTAACCCATGAGGCTAACAATCTCTCCATTTTTTATGATTATAAAACTAACATATTTAGTAGACAACATAATTGAATGAAATATGATAAAAATTTTAAACTTATATGAATAGAGAAAGATTATATAAGCAGGAAAAGGATATTAAAATTAGAGCAAGCTCCGCTTGAATCTAATAACCATTTTCATAAAGTCATCAAAGGAATGATAAAGAATAAAGAATAGTCATAAAGGCATAAACACACATATTTCAACAAACAATAATAATAAAATTTTTAGACATTGCTCCCCTTGAGTAATATCCACATCCATTATTTTCCTTGGTCAAATCACCCAAATTTCTCTCCCCCTTTGTGATCAGTTAAAACGAGGGGCAAATTTTCAATAGGCAACACAAAAATATTGTTCATAATTAAAACTTTAAACAAACATTCATAAACATTAAAAAAAAAAAGATAAACAGGAACAATAGGTCTTTGTTAGGCTTGATGGTGAACATGTTTGGTGAGGCAGTAGGGTAAGCATCATTCTTCCTCATCTAAAAGAACCAGATTCATAATAGGATTTTTCTTCTTAGGCTTTTTCTTCACTATGACCCCTTTCATTTCTCTTCCTTCTTACCCAATATAGTCACAGTATCCATAGAACTCATTCTAACTGAGCCCTTCTTCTTTATAAATGCCACAACCTTTTCCAAGCTACCCATTTCATCCTAGATTCCTGTCAAATTTTTTATATTCACATCCATTATCTTACTCAGGCTCTCATTGATTTCTTATTGAATAAAGTTCTTGGCACTTTCAATATCATTAGCATATTATTTCTTGAGGAGTTTTGGCTCTTCTAGAAAGTTAGAGTGATACTCGAGTGTAAGATTAGTTGCCTTTGCATTTAGTGCTCCTTTGTCTTCCACTTCTTGAACTACCACATTTGGTTCTTTCTCCTTTTCTAGACTCAATTCATCTATAGATTCTTCTTCCTCTAAACATTCACTCTCATCAGATGTGAAGTCATCTTCCCTGATCTGACTCAATTTCTCATGTCTAAGGCTTTAGACATTCTCGAGTTGCTCAAACATAGAATTTAGATCAATTTTATTTTTCTCCTTATATTCTTGAGCAAACTAACACTCATTTATCTATTCCATTTGGATGTCCCTATAACTATCAGAGGACTCATCATTTGATTCATCATCAATCTGCTTCTTCTTCTCCAATTCAAACTTAGGCTTAGTTTTCTTCTTTTCAGATTTTCCTTCCTAGATTTTAATCCCTCCAGGCTTCTTATCTGGCTTCTTCATACCTTTATTTTTATCTTCTTTCTTTAGTTTTCCTCACTTTTGTTCCATCCTTTCCACATTCTCCTCAAGGTTATAATTAGTTTCTTTAAATGTTACTTCTCCCA
>CAOJBK014383602.1:0-12091 GCA_948294925.1 Codiaeum variegatum | reverse complement strand
AGAGTTACCAATTGTTGGCCTTAGTTACTCTATGACTGCTTGAAATGACCCTCTAATGGTTTACTCTTCTAATTAATTAATAGATTCTAGTTCAACTGATTTATATTATATGTTACTTGACTTACACAATTCTTGCTAATTCTATAACATTGTTTTTTGGATAAAGCCTACTTATCTTTGCAGATTTTTGCTTGATATGATAGTAAATTTCTTAACTTTTATTACACTATTACTATAACATGTTTTTACTTTTGCTTCATTACTGCCTCCTAATGTTGCTAGAATTAAAAGATAAGCTCACTTTTTGGCTATATTAACTTGTTTGCTTCATCTTTTTGGCTTTATTGGTTTGATACTGTAACTTTGGTAAGTTATTTTGTGATTTGTTTGCTTGAGCAATGATGTGCCTTAAACTGCTTTGAAATACTGGGTATACAACTAAGTAATTGATGATATTTATTTTGATTGAGCAATCTGTCAATGGTAAGTTTGTTTGTGTATGGGAAATGATGAGGGTTCCACCATTTTCTGATCTTAAAATAAATGTTGACTAAGTTGCCTTAACAGCGTAGATTTGTTTAATGGTTTACAGTTTTATGAATTTACAGCCAGGTAACTCCATCCATTCATTCTATGAATTGAAAATAATGCCTGAGCCATTGTTTCTTTATGTTTATTTATGGATCATGATGAGGAATCCACAATTTTCTGATGTTCAAATGAATGTTGATTGAGCTGCCTTATTGAGGTAGATTTGTATAATGGTTTGCAGTTTTACAAATTTGCAGCCAGGTAGCTCAGTTTATTCATTCTATGAACTGAAAAACATGCATGAGCCACTTTTCTGTGTTTATGGGCAGTGATGAAGCATCCACCATTTTCTGATGTTCAAATGCATGTTAACTGAGCTGCTTTGGCAGGGTAGATTTGTTTAATTGTTTGTAGTTTTACAAATTTACAGCCAGATAGCTCAATTCATTCTTTCTATGAATTGAAAATAATGCATGAGCCTAATTTTTTTTAAATATTTTTTCTTTGTTTTTCAATTCTGTTTCTTTGTTACTAACTTAACATTTTTTCTTTGCAGGCTTCTTAATTTTTTTTTTCGATTTTGGTATAGAACAAAAACACTTTCAAAATATGCTTTATAATTACAAATATCAAATTCTTTTATTTTTGACATATATATTTTTTTGTATAGGGTCTTTTTTTTTTTGTAATGGAGCTACATTTAATTGTAATTTACGTTTGCTCCATCTAATATTGTAAATGATATAATCAAACTTTTGTATATTATATAATTTTGTATTTAAAGTGTTAGTTTTTTAGAAATGTATTTAAAATTAATCAGTTATCATATTTTTCAACCAAAACAATTAAAAAAAAATAGTTCGGTTATTTGGTTAACTGAACCGAACCGACCGATTTAAAAATTGGTTTTTGATTTTAGTTTTCCTATCAAAACGGTTCGGTTTGATCGCTTAACCAAATGTTTTTCGAAAATTCGGGTTCAACAGTTCGGTTTCTGAACCAAATTGATGGCCACCCCTAATTAAAATTGGTTTAATTGTTTTCTACATCATTAGTTTAGTCCAAGACCTTAATTAACACTTCTAATAATTTAATTACTCTTTATTTTTTACTAATTAAGGATAAAAAATCATGTTCAATTAATAGATAAGTGTCCAAAAAGGTTCTAAACTTTAATCTTAACAAAGAGATAGACTATTTTTATGTCTCCTACCTTTGAATTTTTATTTTTATCAATTTATTAGGAAATATCAATTTTTATTTATTTAGTGTAGATAAATATTTAAATTGTTTTCTCTACACATTTTATTTTGAATAAAATTTCAAATTTATCTATTTTTACCTAGATTTTTGAAGAAATTCATTTTGATGAACTAATAAAATATATTTGTTGAATTTGATTTCTTTTATTTGATAATTTCATAAAAATATTAAAATTACAATAACCCATAAAGTTCTTTCGGTTGTGGAGTAGCTACAGCACTTGTCGGCTTATTCCGGTGCTTGATCAGTCAATTTGTATCTTCGTATCGATATGTTCTTAATCGATGACTAGAATAAATATTTTCTTCTAATTTGTCTTTTTTATTTGAATTTATCACCTTTCCTTATATAATCATCGTATCTATTTTCTATTTTCAGTTGATGACAGTTAGTCTAGTAGTTCGAGTCGCAATATTTTTTTAGCGGATGTTACAACTATACTTGCCTATTTCCAAAATACTAACTCCTAACTTTGAAGTTTTCTTTGATAAAAACTTAAAATTGAAGGAATACGAGCCAATTGCACATTGGAGAAAGGCTGGGAAATAAACATATAACCCTACGTCTCTAACATTATCTGTATGATCACCATCTTAGCCTACTAAGAGTCAAACCCATCTACTCATCCGGCCAACTAAAGAGCCTTTGAATAATTAGTTTTTTTTAAGGAAAAACCAACTCTACTGCTGTTATTAAGTCTTTCCAATCTATATGATAGTCGTAGTATCAGTCCTCATCCTTATTGAAGTCAGAGTCATTTGAGTCTATATCTAATTTTGAGTTTATAGCCTACTTCCTAGAAAAATCTTTTAATGTAATCCATGTTGATGGGGATTTTATCTTTATGAAAAGTTTAGACTTTTTGCTTACTCCCTTGAATTTGTAATATTTTCTCCTTTTGATTCAACATTAAATTAGTTATTTGAATAAAATGAGAGAAATGAAAAAATAAAAATGGAAAAATAATAATAAATTATGCCATAGAAGAAAATCGAAAACATAATTGCATTGCATCATCATACATTGATAAAAAGGCTTTAACCCAAAAGATAAGTGAATTCCTTGCTTCATATGGCGACCAAAAGACATTGTTGGAGCATCATGGTAAATAAGATTCTCACCTATGATCATATGATGCTAGTAAAATAGAAATTGGGAGAATGAAACTAGAATGGTCTTTAGCAATCAAAGAAGAAGTAATCAAGCTCTTAGATAATGGGTTTGAATCGATCATTTATCCTTCATGGTTAGCCAACATAGTGGAAATTCAAAAGAAGAATGGCAAGATCCAAGTATGTGTTGATTAGCGATAACTCAACACAATAAATCTTGAGGATGATTCCCCTTTACCTTATATAGGCCTATCGTTAAATTAGATGGTTAGTGCATTTGTAGTCTCTTTGACTGACCTCTATGCAAGATACCACTAGATCCACATGCATCCTCCCAACACGAAAAAGACATCCTTTACAACAAACAGGGGTGCTATTACTAAAGGGTAATGCCTTTTGCACTAAAGAATGCTAGTGTAACCTACTACAGAATGGCTACCATTATATTCTATGATATGATGTACAAAGAAGTAAAGGTATATGTGAACGATATTGTGGTAAAATCTAGAACACTAGAAAGTCACTTGGATGGCATAGAAAGGTTCTTCTTAAGGTTTAGATGGTATAATCTTGAGCAAACCTGATAAAATGCATTTTTGGTACTTCCTTAGTATTCTTAAACCATTTGATAAGTTAAAAAGGGATAGACTTAGACCCTACCAAGTCAAAGATCATCATCATCATCATCACATTGAAGTGTATATCGATGATATAGTTATCAGCGATGCAACTATTGAACAACCCTTACAAGCATTGAAGAAGTTCTTCTTGAAACTCAATCCTGCAAATGCATTTCTAAAGCCTCATCTAGAGTGTTCTCGAGCCACATGATTAGCAAGAAGGGAATTGAGATCAATCCTGCCAAATCCAAAGTAATTATTTAAATGCTACCTCTTAAGAAAAAAAAAGGAGATAAAGGGACTTTCTAGGATGCCTTTAATATATTAGCTGATTCATCAACTAATTGGTTAACACATGTGGCCCAATTTTCAAACTACTCGAAAAGAATTCTTCCAAGAAGTGAACAAGGAATGTTTAAGAGCCTTCAAACAAATCAAAGGGTATCTCATGAATCCTTCTATCCATCAACTGCTTAAGCCTGGAAAATCGCTCCTCCTCTACCAATTAGTCACTAACAAAGCTATGGGTGCCATGTTGGCACAAAATGATTCCAATAGTTATAAGGAGGATACCATCTACTACTTTAGAAAGAGGATGTTGGCAAACAAACTTAAGTATAGTTACATTGAAAAGCTCTATCTGTCATTGGTATAGGTTTGTCATAAGCCGAGACACTACCTAGGGGTCTACATCACTTATGTCCTTACCTATTGTAGTCCACTAAAGTACCTTATAGAAAGGCTCGTCCTAGACAACAAAATGGCATGATGGATGGTTGTTCAAGCTTCTTATGATCTTAAGTATGTTTAAAGGAAGACTATTAAAAGTACCATCATCACCTATCAACTAGTCATTGCCCCTATAGATGATCAATGGGTAGAACCTTAATTCCTTTATGAAGACATCCTCTTCATAAAACAAAGTACATGGAACAAAGGAACAAAGGCAAAGTCAGCCAAACTAACAAGGAATAAAGGCAAAGTTAGAAAAATCCATCCCTAGTGGATCTCTCAAAAAAATGAAATAGTTCCCTTAGAAGGCCTATCTATCCCTAAGTGGAGTTCACAAAATCAAAGATAGGAAGATCCATAGTGGTACCCATAACTAAGTCAATTAAATCAATATTTCCTTAGTAGGTTCCCTATAACATTTCCTTATGGAGTCAAAAGAAAGAAACTACATCTCCCTAATGAGAGTCAGATACAACTAACTACCTTAAGGATTTAGCTAATGAAGTAATAAACAAAGAGCATACATGTAGCAAGATCACATTTATAGTCCAAGTCCCACTATAAGTGCAATAACAATCGAGAATCAGTAGTGTCTTAGATAAAATAAGCCTAATAATCATCTTTCCTTCACCCATCTGAGGTATCAACTCAGATACCCATGCACCTCCCCATCCATTCAAAAATATGAACAAATATCCAATAATCAGGAAAAAGACATTGGCCCTCTACCTATCACCCAAATACAAATCATCCTTTGAACCCTTGTCCTTAAAAAACATTATGGCCATGGTAGGAAGGTTCACTAGATCACCTTCCACCTCCTCAGAAACCTTTTAGACAATCAAACCCAAAGGCCTTCTCATTAGGTTGAAGTAACCAACCATCTCAATTGGTATAACTAAATCAGCCTTTTTTGAACTAAGCAAAGTAGAAAATTCCTCAAAGATTGGACCCATTTCCAAACCTGAAAACATGGTCCACAAGGTCCCAAAAATGAATACAAGCATTCAAAAATGTCCAATTAGTCTTTACACTTTGTAGTGTTGGTAAAACACAAACCCCATATTTCCTGAGATTGATTCTCTCAAACTTGTTCAAGTTCTTGCACCACTCTTGCATCACATGGCTGAAGAATGGCTTTATTTTATAGGAAAACTAATTAAATATTTTGTATCTCATTAAGACAAGAATAAAAATCACCTTTTTTGAGTCAAAACAGTGTTTATACATTTTGAATATATAGTGGAACGAAAAATGAGATTGAACTAGTCCATTCACGTGTAGAGCACTATACTATTGAATAGAGCATTCTGTGTATGTGTAGACTGCTTCACTTACGTGTAGAGACCTTTTCTCATGTATAGAGGGATCTGCTCATGAGCAGAGTCCTCTACTCCAGTGCTAGACCCCCCAGTTCACATATCATTTTTCTAAATTGCAATTTTTTCTGCCATATTTCAAAATTTTCTTGGATGCCTAATCCAAAAATAAAATTTGTCAAGTTCTCTTATAAAAAATAGAATTTCCATGGGAAAAAATGTAATATAATTTTGGGAAAAAGTTGAAAATTTATACAAACATCAAAGTTTTATACAAAATATAGAGGTTTACAAATAAAGACCTATAATGAGTCATACCCAACCTGTATCTCCCTCTGAGGCACCACTAGGATCCCGACGAGTATGCCTCCATGAAAGCTGATCCCTCGATCTATCTCTCAACTATACAACCTCTAGCAAAGTATAGATTCATGAGTTATTCGACCCTGTATGTTCATGTGACGAGCATGAAGATCCCAAGATACCTAAAAAAGATAAAATAGGTAGTAAAAAAAAATGTCAAACAAAATCAACTATTAGAAAGAAGATAATCACTAACCTTCCCTGAAACAACCACACCAAGAGGAGTAAAATTCATAATGTACTCGTCGCCTAGACTATACTGAGCAAAGCTTCCATCTACAAGGGTGTAAGGGATGAGATCACCCACAACAACCTCTAGGAGCTTGACATTAAGGAACTAGCACAAGAAGAATGAACACTAGGAGTAGGTATCCTCCAGGAAGCCATACTAAATCCTCTCCAAACTCTAGATCTCCCCGTGGGTGGTAGACTAACAACATAATATACCTAGAATCCTCTCTAAAGCCTACTGAAAGCAAGAGGTCTCAGGATCCTTTCAATAGTGGGATAATCCCTGGATAAAGGTGAGGCTATTGATGATGGTCAACTCTTAGAACGAGGTACCAAAGTGATATCCAAAGAAAGAGTATGTGTAGCTCTTAGAGGCTAAGAAAGTTTCAGCATAGCACCCATCAGACGCCTAATACAAGTGCCATCCAGACTCAGAAAAAGGAAGTCCGTATGAGGCCTGCCAACTTGCTAGAAAGCCTCAAAATTAGCATCAAATGGGACCCTTATAGCTAATGAAGGATCCATAGGCACTGTAAGATAACCAGTGCCAGGACCAACCTTAGTAAAAATGAGGCCTTAGGAGATCGATTATAAATTCAAATTTATTAGAATATTTAATTTTATTAAAATGATATATTTATATAAAGAATAATCTTAAAAAGAGGCTAAAAATTATGAAAAATATAATTACAAAAATAAAAACATAAAATTTGAGATAATGAACTCAAAATTTAATGATGCTTATTTTATTTAATAGAAATTCTATGATCAAATATATATTTGTCCCCCCTTATCAATGATCATTTTGCTTTATAATGTTAAAACTTGCCATATAACTCCTAAACTTAACAAATCATAACATCTTGGCCCTTAATTGGTGCGTGCATACAAGCACATTATTTTTACACACGATGCTGAATATATATGATTTGTCAAGTTAAGGAGAGGGGGTTGAACAACCTTATTTTTCAAGTTAAAGGGATAAACTTGTCAAGTTAGTAATTTAACTTAGTTGTTTGAAAGGTCAAAGATAAAATGATCAATGGTTACAAATTTGGTAGGTACAATATGCATTTAACCTAATTTTAATAAAAAAAAACTATAAATGTGATTCATATTTAAAAATTTTTTTTAATTCTTTTTTTTTTAAATTATAAATATGTTTAAACCTATTTTGGCATAATATATAAATGGATTAAAATGATACTGATTTATATATATCTATAAATTTATGAGGCCCTTTAATTTTATGAGGTTGTAGGCACATGCCTTAGTGGCCTATACTTAAGGTCAGCTCTGACCGATGTTCTACACTACCACTTTCACCACTAAATAAAACTCAATCTCATCACTTGCACCAAGGAGGATACGCCTCTCTGTAGTTATCACTCACAGAGCATCCTTAGAAATAGTCTCAAGGAGGTTGTCACACCTTATCAGCAACTATTTAGGTTGAAAAGAAAAAGGACAATAATCATACACTATTTCATACGTGCCCACAAATAAGTTATTCATGACATACCTACGTCACACTAGTAAAAAATGCGAGGTACTACAAAAAGGAAGTAGAACCTGAAACTCTCCTATACTCTGACTTGGACTAAATCCTCCCCATCACCACATCAGAAACAGTCATGGTGCGAACCCTCAACACAATGGATAGAAAGTGGAAGTAGATCCAACACTACAAGAAATGTAAAGGTCAACAACTTAAAATCCAGAAATGAATTAAAGTAAAGAAGGTAAACATTGACTTGCCAAACATGAGAGCGGTATGAATCTCATTCCCTATAGAATGGGAGATCAGAATCATCAATCTATAAGTCGAAGCAAGAGGCTCTCCAGCCCAATCAAATCTCCTAACGAGTCTAAGTCAACTAGATATGACATGATTTGGAGGTCTACATCACTTTGCTCATCAAATAAGAAGATGTAAGAAAGCATAATCAATAGGAAAACCCTCACCATCTGGCCCACTGTAAACATGTCTTATGTCCTCATTTACCAATCTTGAATGAGCTACTAGCCTTCTAAGTATAATTGCTCTATGCAATTGGCTTAACTCTTGGCCATCCATAGGTACAACATTATATATAAAGGGACGACTAGTGAAGCACATCCCTATCAAACATGCCCACTCTATGGGCATCATGGTCATCTCACCAAAATAAAAATGAAAGGTATTGGTGGTGTCCTACCATTTCTTAGCCAAAGCAAAAATAAAAAATATATAAGTGGTCTCAAGGTAATCTAGTCTGAACTAGGCGCTCAAGTATGACATAGCTACCTTAGCACTGACATCCTTATGGGTGGCCAAAAAGGTTCTAACTAAAGCTAGGTGGGACCAACCACCTCTAGTACTGTGTTTTGCAAATTGTAAGAAAATCTTATCTCATCTCAGTTTTATTTATTATTTATTAAGTAACAAACGTGTTTTGCAAAAATATAATAAAAAGAAAAAGAAAAGAAAGCATACCACAGGATAACCGGGCAAAGCTAGTTACAGGCCTGCTCGTGTGCAAGCAATAACTCCTAGTTGGGAACCATCTCTAGCTCGTCCATGACTTGGTCATCCAAAACTGGCTCCTCTACGAATAAAGCCTGGCACAAAGAAGGCAAACAAAAGTTGTCCATAAAAAAAGTCGAGTTTGTTCAAAGTAGCTCCTCAAGTGTAATCGAAGGAATATAAAAACTACCTTCCTCAGGTGTGCACAACAAATCAGACACTTCTTGGATCCAATTACCTCCTCCTCTCGAGCCTCTAGAGGGTAGCATTCAAAAACTAAAGTAAAAGAAACATTTTAGAGTGAGGAATTAGAGAGAGAAAATGAAAAAGGGCAAGTTTTCCAAACTCTTATGCCCTATTTATAGGAAAAAGATAAAAGCACTGTATCACTAAGTAATTCACACTTATCAAACTCATTCTTGAATACTAAGATCGATTCTGCTAAGGGGGAGACTGTGAACCCTCATTTTAGGCCATTAAATATGATCCATTAATATGAATCCATTGACTCAATATGGGCCCAAATCGGACTCAAAATGGGCCCATAATCTCAAAAAAATTAAAACTAGATCGAATCAGACCAAATCGAACCGACCCAAACTAGCCTAAGCATAAGCCAAACGACTTGAGCAAGCACAAGCTGGCTTGTTCATGTGTAGCCTGGCGCTCATGCACATAAAATTTTACTTTTCAATCCATTTTCTCAATAAATATGACTTTTTGGCACAATTTTCAACAACTTTTTCCTACAGTTGAACCTCTGACACTTTCTGCTTAAAAAATACACCATAGGCTCTGTGGAGACTCGTTTCGGCCTTATCAAACCGTTCGATCATCCTATTCCACACAAATGCAAAGGTAAGGTAAAATTCTAAAACCTTGTTGTTTTGATCTTATTTTTCATTAATCTTTAACCTTACTAAGATTTCAAACATTCAAAATCATTTTTTTAATTAAACTCAAATTGATTAAGAATCTATTTGGTTAATCATTTTACAAAATCTAAAATTGGTTAGCTTCTAAACCAACTCCTAATTTTAATCAAACAATCCCCCCACCTTCACAAGAAGGAAGAATAAAGTGGAGTTTTACTCACATTTAAATGGATAAGCCGGCAAGCCTTGTCAAGAAGGATTCAACTCTATAATTGTTTATTTTTATCTTTTTTTTTATGCTTAAATTTGTTCCTTTTATGTGAGTTTCATGTTTATAATTTTCTTTGTTGCTTTGTTATTTTTTCATTAAATTTTAGCACTTTTATGATTTCTATTATATTTTCTATTTTTTTTTATACATTTTTGCCCAAGGAGAATGTGTGCTCTTCCTATGCCTTATAGCTAGAGGAGGGATCCCCTTGATTGTATCATTTTTAAGATGTAAAATTTATTTTGTTTTTGTTATTTATTTTTCCAATGCTTTTAGGCATGTGTGCGCTTCCTAGGACTGTCATGGCTAAAGGAGAGATCTCCTCGGCTTATTTTTTATTTATGTATCACTTTCTTTGCTTTGTCATTTATTTCATATTGTCAGCCATATTAAATTGTCATGCATCTAGATTATTGCTATATAATTGTTCATACATCATTTTTATCTTGCCATGCATACAAGAAATAATATTTGAAACTGAATTTAAATTGTTTTTAGCCAAAAGTAGAAAAATTACTTTTCTAAAATATATTTAAATCCAAATTTACGATATGCGAATTTGGATTTGGGTCGTAGACTAAAACCTTTTTCTATTGCTGCTAATAAATACAAATTTTGAAGTTAAATTTAATTAGTTTCTTAATCACCATGTAAAAACATGTTTCTGTTAAAAATTAAGTGGCAATTCACAAACACATTTGCAACTTACACTAGAATGGAACTAACAAGCCTTCTCGTGTGATACTTCGCACGCAATCGATCCAAAATGTGAAATCTGCCAATGAGGGTGGTTTCCTCGAGCGTAAGATCTCGAGGCATGGAACCCTCAAAGTTTTGTGATGCATGTTTGATTTTTTGAATAAAATTATAAAATGCTTAAGTGTCTTATTTGAATATGAATCAAAGCCTTCGTTGTTTGCTTCATTTTCAAGTGGAGTTTAGTGCATGTTATGCAAGTTTAGGGTTTAGAGATTATACCTTGGTATAGGAAGTGGATTGCTTAAAGATTATCCGAAAATGAAGTTTTTGGACATAAATTTTGAATGCCTCATATGAGGGCTTTGATGTAAGATGGAATGTAAGAAAATTTCACTTAGATTTCTAGATGCTAACATATCCTTGCTTAGAGTTAGATGCTAAGCATAATCTCCAATTTTACTTAGGTATGATGCTTAGACCATTTAAACTAAATGTTTTTAGATTTTTTTCATATAGTCAAGTACACTTTATTAGTATTAACTCACTTTACTGTGCAGCGATGTTAGTGGTAACTCACTTAACTGTGCAACAGTATTAGTGGAAGTTCACTTTACTATGTAATAGAGTTAGTAGGAACTCACTTTACTATACTAAATCTGGATGACATTTATTAATTGATAAAAACATTAGCATGCTCCTTAAATGTGAAAGATTGTTTATCCCAATTTTTTTCCTAATAGACTTAGGAGAAATCACCTATATTCTTAGAATTCAATTCTATGAGATAGATTGAAAGAGAATAGTAGGTTTCTCTAAAAGTTAATACTTGGAAGGGTGTTGAAGTGTTCAACATGCCAGTTTCTAAGAAGGGATAATTATACTATTGGTATGACTAACATACAAATATCTAATCCATGATGAGATCATTAGATCATGGTCAAAGTAATCCTTTAGTACTTAAAAAAGCACTAAGTATTTAGTTTTGACTAAATGGAGAAAATAATTTGAGGATTAATGGATTCACAGAAATGGATGAAAAAGAGTAAATCTTTAAATTGGTTTTAACCTGTAATAGAGGAGCAGTTTGCTAGAAGAGTTCCAAGCAATAAAATACTGCAAACTCTGATACAGATGCTGAGTATTTTACTACATAAGATGCTACAAATGAAAGGTGTTTGGATTTAAAAATTATAACTGAACTAAGTGTGGTTCCTACTATTCAATATTCAGTTTTTTCTCTACTGGGAACGGAATGGAGCCAATGTCCTGGCAAAGGAATCAAGGTCTTAATAGAAATCAAAACACAAAGAATGGCAAAAGCATGTATTCGGACAAGGTCATAGGGACATGTAAGGCAAAAAATAGTGTCAGCTAGTGACATAGCAGATCCGTTGACTAAAGTTATTAGTGAACTAACAGTTAGATTTCCATCTTCAAAGATGAGTCTTAGAGATAGAGTTGTATGGCTCAAGATTAGCAATACTACAAGTGACAGATTGCTAGCAATGTACGCCCCAGAGCTTACACTCATCACGTGAAAGTAAATGAAAACCTAAATGCGCTTTAGTA
>CAOJBK014382983.1:0-17890 GCA_948294925.1 Codiaeum variegatum | reverse complement strand
TTAGTAAACTTTTGATATTAATTATATATTCTAAACGTTTGATATTAATTATATATTCTAAACCAGACTTCTAAGCGTAATTAATGTTTCATTTTTTTTGTCAGAAAATTAGTGACGGAATTTTTTTGTCATAAATGCATTTTTTCGTCGCTAATGTGTCGTTATTTATGAAAATATTACTGACGCATTATTATTTATTACTGACGCGAAAATTGGCGTCAGTAAATTACTGATGCAATTTTTTGGTCAGTAAATGGTCAGTAATTAATTAATTAATTACTGACGCCAAACAGTAATTTACTGACGCCAAAATTGCGTCACTAATTACTAACGCCGAATTTTTCGCGTCAGTATTTTTTTTTCCTGTAGGAGGAAATACCGTCGCCATTTCCGCGTCAGTAAAGTACTATTTGGCGTCAGTAACTTGAATTACTGACGCCAAAACTTACTTTTACTGACGCGGAAATTGCGTCAGTAAAAGTCAGTTTTTTTGTAGTGAACGCATTTGAAGGATATGGCTTTGAAATAGTACAAGCAATGAAGCCTTGTTTGTTCCTAATTGAAACAAATAATAATAATGATCGTCTCTAATAGGCATAATTGAGATACGTGAGCTCTAATGAAACAATAACAGTATTGTGACTCTCTGAATGATGTAGAAAGTAAGGTGAAGAAGAATCTTTGATCAGATTAGATGCCATGAGAGGAAGCTTGAAGAAAATGATAAAGAAAAGGCGAAAACCTATAACAAAAAAAGAGAGAAAGAGAAAAGACAACTAAGAGAGAGAAAGTGATTTCCTTAGCTCTGATACCATGTTAGTGAACTGAAATGATTGAAAAATGAATCTCATGTTAATTCCTTCTATGTTATAATGTTTATATATAAGCTTCAAGTGTAAGCTAATTAACAAACAGTATTAACTTAACTAATCTGACTAATTAAACTAACTTAGCTAATTAGCTATCGCCACATCATCTAACTAATACTAATAACTAATCAACTAACTTTAACAGATCAAATTAATTTGTGCAGTGCTTTGAGACTGAATTTTTAATGTTTCATTTAATTTTTCATGCCAAAAAAGAAATGTAAGTTAATATTATCACTATGCAATATTAGTTACAACAATCATATAATATAATTCAAATGGTAGAGTATATAGGAATTTAGTATTTGCATACTAAAATTGTTCAACACATAGTAGTAGTATCTATCAGCCTACATCAGGGGGCATAATTGGGAAACAATAAAAACTAGAAAACACACGCACACACACACACACAATACGGTATGATTTAAATTAAATTCTCCATGTATTTATCCAACACTTGAAGATAACATAAACATTACATAACTGATTAGTCAACTATCAAATAAATTCCCAAAAAATAGCTTTTAATTTGACATATGAATTAATTGTTCACTTTCAAATATACCATAACCCATTGGAACACATGTTGGAGCTTACACATCTCGTCTACGTGACTTCATATTTACTGATGTGTACTTTTTTATGATGTACCTACCAAATTAATTATAAAATTTACTAACCCCTAAAAAAATTAAAATAATGACACTGTTTAAATAAAAAATGATGGCATTTTTGCCAAATGAAAATAATGGCTTCAATCAATACAAGGATAAGGTTTCATCTATATAACATTGATCTCTAAAAATTATAATGTTAATATGTAAAGAGCTAGTGTAGGGGGATGGAATTGTTTTCAAATTCCACTTAGCACAATAGCAATGGCTTCCTCTTCTTTGACCGACCCACGAGCCTACCTAAATCTAAGTGAGTAACCCTTTTGCTATTGTGGCAACTAGACAAAGTCGATGCTTCATAAGACAACTCAAAACCCAAATAACTATTATTTAATGTGTGTTATAAATATATCAAATAAATACACAAATAAAATAAAATTTGAAAATAATTTCATTATAAAACAAATGTCAACAATAAATTTAAGGAAATATAAATTATGAAAAATATGTAATTAAATTGAGGCTAGAATTTTATTCTATTTTCTTAAGATAAATTTGTTTTCCTATGGTGCTTAAGGTTTTCAATAATTGTCTCACAGGATACAACAATTTCTTCTTGTAAATATAGCTCTCTAATTTATAAGAATAATGAACTTCATAATATTTACTCTTTCGAAGTGTATGGAATTTTTGACAAAGAAGAAGGAAGAAGACCACAAAGAAAAGACAAATTTTTTATATCAACAAACTATAATACTCAAGTATATTTATAATTAAAAAAAAATACAAAAGGACATGACTCATAAAAAAGATATAATCCTTATGAAAGGTATAAGATAAAAGACATGACTCTTCTAAGAGACTTAAGTGAATAGTCATGACTTTAAACAATTTTTTATTTAGAATAAATAAAATAATATCAATTTATTAACATTATTTTATGTAATAATCCCTCATATGAATGGAAATTGACACATTAATGCAAATACTAGAGAGAGAAATTATAAGATAAGCTGCAATGGGTAAGGTAGCTTTTAGCTTTGAACATTACTTAGTAAATATTATCAAATTTACTTGGTTAACCAGTAAACTTGATATCTTGAACTATTCAACCGTTGGTGTAAATCTAGGCAACCATATTTACACAATATATCTTAGCATATTGTTTAGTTCTCACGGTTGTGTCCATTATGGCTCTGAACAACTCCTGGTTTCATGAGTGCTCAGCCTTAAAATTCTCATAAAATCGGCCCCAATTTTGCACTCACATAGGTAATTCATAATCTCCTGTATGAATCATTAAAAAGTGAAACTTATCTTAAAGCACACTTAATAAAGCAATTTTCATCATAGAAATAGGAAGGAGTGGTGTACTCCAAATTGCTTCTATCGAGTTTTTCATAGTTTAGTTGTCCTTTTTGAACCTAGTTCCACTTAGCTAGGTTGGGTTACCATTATGAAATCTCTTTTGTGAAAGAATTTAGTCCCATTCCCCTCAATGAGGATTTTACTTGATCTCTAGATAATCCTTTAATAAGTGGATCCATTAGGTTATCTTTCAATTTTATATAATCGATGAATATAATTCCACTTTCAAGTAATTGCTTAACGGTATTATGTCTATGATGTATATGTCTAAACTTACTATTATAAATTTGACTATGTGCTATGCTAACAGCTGATTGACTATCACAATGCCCATCCACCCCCCACCCCCCCCCCTTACCCCAGAAGTCTGACATTAAAGAGAAGGAGAAAGATTGTCGGATTTGTAATTACTTATTGTGGATTGAGTTCTCACACCCTCTTAAATCACACGTTGTCCTAAGTGTGTGAAAAAAAATTTAAAGAAAAGGAGAAAAGAAACTGCCTCAAATTTATAATTACTCAATAGGAATTTCTTCTATCAATCTAGAGTGATGCAAAGATTTAATTAAAAACCAGGTGGTGCTTCAAAAGAAATCCTGTCACATTAGAATCCAAAACACCAAAAAGTGCATTATTCTTACTCAAAACAAAACCAATAAAACTAAACAAAAACAAAGTCACATAAACACAATAAAAATGGTGGGTTGCCTACCACCCAACACTTCAGTAGCACCGTTTAGCTGGACGTTATTGTTATCATTCTTCATCTAAGTACTTTGAGGTTTTATCATGGTGTTTGCCTCCATAAGTTAAGACGAAGAAAATTTTGTAAAGATTTCCTTTATAAAGTTCTATCTTATTTGCCAACTTTAATTGAAATGCTCTTATCTT
The DNA here is from genome assembly GCA_948294925.1 of Codiaeum variegatum. Lineage (NCBI taxonomy): Eukaryota > Viridiplantae > Streptophyta > Magnoliopsida > Malpighiales > Euphorbiaceae > Codiaeum > Codiaeum variegatum. The sequence goes on along the minus strand of CAOJBK014382983.1, from coordinate 14,145 downwards.
CTTATGATTTGCAAATTTCAGTTGGTCCATTACAAGCTCCATTTTAAAAACTTATTAAATTTTAGAATCAGGAACTTTATCTTCATCCATCGTTTGCAAGTCTGAGATATCCAAATTTCTGTACATTCTTCTCCATAACCTCTAAAAAAATAAATTTCCTCTCTGAATAAGATTTTGAAGAGGCAAATATTAGATAAATACTAGATTCTAGCTTAATACTAGATTCCAACAACTAAACACACAAAGAAGGGTGACTGTAGTTCTAGCTTAATTATGGGTTGTGTTTTAATTGAAGGTGTTTGCTTGTTGGGTTTCCTCAACCTCTTCACTATCCCGATAGATACTATCATCACTAATTTAAAAAGTTTCTAAATTTTGATTTTGTTGATATTCCACCCCCACCCCCATTTAGCTCTGAATCAAACCTTTTTATTCTCTGTAGTCAAGTTTTTATCTTCAAGTTCACTTATCCTATCATCTACCATAACAAAATATCTTTATGAAGCTAGTTGAACATCACATTTTTTATAAGACAATGGTTGGGATAGAAATTGATCATAAAAACTTGCAGGATAAGAATTTTCAAGGTAAGAATTCTCCCAATAATTGTCATTATAATGTTAAAAAAGAAAGAAATAAGGAGAAAATTTAAAGTACCTCTTTTGTACTACAAAGTTTACCTAATAAGCCTCTCTTTAAGCCCATAAAGAATTATCATAGTCCATTAGTTAAATTCCTCTACCTAAAAAACCTCAAGAAACAAATTTAATACAAATAAAAAAAAGGAAAGAAAAAATATCTAAATTAATAGTCTATTAATTACTTTTGATATTGCATGATTACATTCCTCGGTAATGGTGCCAAAAAACTTAATAGGTCCTTTCCACAAGTGTATAGATCATTCTTATAATTTAGTGATAAGTACAAAGTATCATATCCCAAATGAAGGAATAAAGTACCAATTCTATGTTTTCAACTTTATTTAAACAATGAAATTTGAATCAAGAATTAAACTAAAGTTAAAGCTAAAACAAACAATTATAAATGGTTTAGAAAATTTAATAATAATAAACACATAGGGCTTGTGGTTCATTGTACAACTCTTGATTTTTTTCAACTTACTTTTTGGACTCTCTCTTTACACATGAACACTAGTCTTAATTTTCCTTCGCCAGGTAAATAGCATTCCCAAGTACCAATATCCAATCTTTTCCTAATAACTACTTTCATGATATTAGGAAACAGAAAGAACTCATAAAGTAATATGAAAATTAGTGTTGAAGTCTCTTAGAAGTAATCTTATCCCTAAGCTACCTACCTTGATTTTATTGATTCCACAATCAAAGAACAAATCTCAACTTCCATAATTTTGATATAGAACTTTAAAATCTAGAATTCATTGATCAGATAAACCTTATCATTAAGCATAAAATCAATTAAAGATACTCAATGTAAAGTTCAAATCTATTAAATTAATCAAGGATAATAAGTCATTGTACAACTACATCCCAAATCCTAGATTAGGTATTTAACCACTCATGATAATAAAAAGAGAAGCAATAATAAAACTAGCAGCAGTCATGATAAAATAAATAAAAGTTAAATTAAAAAATAAAAGAAAAGAAAAAAAAAGAAAAGAAAATAAAATAAAATAAAACTCTGAATATTTAATTGAAATCTTTAGTTCTTTATTGAATTTCAAAAGCAAAGAATGAAAATAAAATTTTGATCTACCCAAAAAAAGGGCTCTAATTGAGCTCTTCTAACCCTTTCTTAAAAATAAGTTTTAAAATCCTTTATATAGTGTATCCATGAGAACCAGGGTAAAACATGAGTAGGTAACCTCTTAAAATATCCTAAAGATTTCAAAATTGAGTTTGAACAATAACTCTATCCTTCTTTAGTTCTTTTCTGGGCAGAACCTCCTTCGTCAGCCCTCCTCTTCTTATGAAACTGGCTTTCTCTAGAGTCATCATATTGCTTGATATACTCCTTAGCCAGGGCCATTACTTTATCTAAAATTTTAGGGAAATTTTTTTCTAAGGCAAGCAGTCCTGGTGGATTATGCACTTCTGCAACGTTTCAACCGCCTAGGGTCATCAATATCCACCACCTTCAATATTTTGTTATTGAACTGAGTGATGAAGTCTCAAAATAATTCATCTTAGCCTTGCTCCATCTACTCTAAGGTCCTGGTTGGCATTGAGATTGGTATGCTAGCGGAAAATCTCCTCATAAAAAGCTTTGGCCAAATATTTGAAAGAATTAATGCTTTCCTCCAGTAGTTTGTCATACCACTTAGTAGTTGCTCCTTCTAAAGTGCCTCTAAAGGCTCTGCACAATGTCTCATCTCTATTAGTTTGGAGCTCCACTGCATTCTTATAATCTAACTCATGAGCTTTTGAGTACCATTGTACTTTATCATTTAAAGGGCTTTGAATTTTTAAGGCATATGGAATTCCATTATCATCATGGTGAATAAGGACTTCATATTTATTGTTAAGTTCTTCTTATGAGAAGGATTTTTCCCTACGATCTCCTCCACATAGTTCCTCACCTCTTACCGAATTTCCCTGAAGCCATGATGGCTAAAGGCCCCTTAGTCCCTTTAATCCTCCCTCTGAGACCTAGACCTATATGTGTGTCTCCTCTTAGAAACTATATAAGACCAACTTTCCTTATGTCCTCTTTTGATGGGCCTTGCTTCATTGGCCTCTACTTGATCATGAACTACATATGTTATTCTTTTCATGTACTCTTCCCTCTTCTATACATCTTCATTCCCCCCTTTGAGTCTTTGTTCTTATAGCTCCTATGACTGACCTTAATCATATTCCTTCACCTTGAGGTGCCTCTTCTTTCACCCTTTATCTCCCAGTGGATTGCCAAAGTTTAGGCATCTATTGACTCCTATGGGGGCATTCTCTATGTCTGTTGTTACATTTTGTGTAGGAGTGTTTTGTAGTAATGGGATATATGGAGCAAAATTGGTGAGTATGCTCTAGAGGGCACCATTAACTCGAGTGAAAGTATGGCTTAGGAGGTTTGGTTGGAGGGTGTAATGGGGACAATGGGAAGTTGGACTTACCCAATGAAGTTTTGGAGAATTTGAAGGGAGGAGACTAGGTCGATGGTTGTGGATCAAAGTAACTGCGTGCTAGTAGTAGCTGGGGTTACACCTTGAGTGGTTGCATTTCTGGGTGGTGGAAGGTTATTATTGTGGGTTGGTTTATGAGATTTTTCAATTTTTCTGTGCAAGTTGTTTGGAATAGAGAGAAAGAAAGGAAAGTCAATGTGACTATCCTCACAAGAAATAAGAGAATTTGAGATTGGAAAGCTTGTCATTCCCACAGATGGCACCAAAATGTTGAGGTTGAGTCTCACCAAGAGTGTAATAGGTCTTAATGTAGGCTTGAAATGGTGCTTTTCTTAGGGGTAAGGAACCTGCATGAAAATAATATGGTTAGAAGACCAGACAGTGTGTCTAACAATAACCCTCTGATGTTGAAGCCAGTAAGCTATAAAGGATGAAGAGTGAGAAAGTGTAAAGTGAGAATGTGTAGTTTGGAATTACCTTTGAAAATGGTGGAGAACTCCTATTTATAATTTTTGGAGGGCTTGATTGGGCTCATGTGATGCCTAGATAGTTGCCCATGTATCACTGCTAAAAGGGCTGAGTGTTACAACCAACATATAAGGGTTTGAAAAGTGGCACGGCTTGGTGGGATTTGGTTCCTTCGGTAGCCGCAAAGGAAGGTCTGGCAATGGACTATAGAAGTGAGGGTTGGCTTCTCTAGCTTGACCCTTTGCTATCATTGGGCCAAACCTTTTCTAATTGGGCATGGGTCTTAAAATCGCTCCAGATTAAGCTTTAGACCCTCCTGTGACCCATTTAGTTCAATTGGACTTGGACCTTGAGGTGTATTTAAGTTTATATTATTCTTGATCCATATCAATTTGGTTATAGTGACGAAGTGTAGCGCTCCTGACAATATGAAAGACCTCTTACCTATAGCACTTTGTTATGTAGTATGTAAGATCATGAGAAAGGTCCTTACGAACCATTTTAAAAGTTGTGATGCCTTCTGTTATTTTTAATTCTCAAGCTGCACTTGTTCCTAGTTAGTCCATTTCAGATAATGCTTTGATTACTTTTGAACTATTGCATTGTATGAAAAGGAGGGAAAAGGGTAAGAAGGGTCATATTACTCTGAAATTAGACGTTAACAGGGCATATGATAGGATGCAATGGCCTTTTTTGAAATGAACGATGGAACTATGAGATTTTCACTGTCATTTTATTGATTGGATTATGCTTTGTGTTACCACAACTCATTATTTTATATTAGTTAATGATGATATTATTAGCCCTATTATTCTTAAGTATGGGTTGAGGCAGAGAGACCCATTGTCACCATATTTATTTATTATTTGTGCTGAGGGTCTGTCATCTATGATGATTAGAGAGGAAAGGATGGGATTGTTTCATGAGATTAGTGCATGTAGAGGAATTCCTACTAATTATCATCTTTTCTTTATAGATGGCAGTTTCCTATTTTTTAAAGCTTTAGAGGAGAAGTGTAATATGATTAAAAATATTTTAGCCTCTTATTAGTTGTTGTCAGGTCAGGATATAAATTTCCAGAAATTAGGAATTTTCTTCAGTTCTAATGTAAGTGAAGGGAGTAGGGAGTATTTATATGCTATTTTAAGAGTTTCTAATCTTTTGAATACGGGAAGATACTTGGGGTTACCATCTATTATAGGTAGGAAGAATCGATCTATCTATTAGTTCATAAGAGATAGATTATGGGGGAGAGTGCAAGGTTGGCGATCTAAAATATTGTCTTAAGCGGGTAATGAGATAATGTTAAAAGCTTTGGCTCAGGCAATTCCATCTTTTTGTATGAGCACTTTTTTACTTCCTTGTTCACTTGTTAAAGAGCTGAAGCATATGATGAACTAATTTAGGTGGGGTCTAAGGAGGGTAAGGGGGGTAGACATATTCATTAGATGAGTTAGGAGAGACCATATGCAAAGAAGTTTGAAGGGGGAATGGGGTTTGAGGATTTATACTTATTTAATCTGAATATGCTAGGTAAGCAGGGGTGGAATCTTATTACTAAGACAAATACTATGGTTTCTTGTATTTTAAGAGCTATATATTATCTGCAAGAGGATTTTTTGGGTGCTTCATTGAGGCACTGCCCAAGTATGACTTAGAGAAGTATTTAGCATTCACAACCTATCTTATGATATGGATGTCGATGGAAAGTAGGAGAAGGTTACTTTATTAACATTTTGTTTAGTCCTTGGCTTAAAGAAGATGATGATTTTTATTTCCATACTCCCATAGTTCCTATTTTAGAATCTCTTACCATTGACTCTCTCATTCTACCTGATTCTCGCTCTTGGAATATAAAGCTCTTTTTTAAAAAAAAAAAACTAGAGTCTCAAGAATCAACGACCACACCCAAGAATCCTAACTAGGTTAGCACCCCCTTAGCAACCTTTTTATTTTTGAGAGAAACCAATATTATTAAAATAAAATAAAAAGAAAGTGACAAAACTGCCGAAAGGCAAATACAAACCAGAAAAAGAAAAACAAGGTAATAGCCTGATACAAAAATCTAAAATGTTCCCTCTTACTAATATGTTCATGTAAGGAGCAAAAAGGAGATACAACAGGCCACCATTGGTTATCAAATCTGCCTCTACCATAATTAGAAAGAGCATTTTCAAGGCTATTACCTTCTCTGTAAATATGAGTAAAGACAACTTGCATCGAAGATAGAAATCGTAAACACTTAGACAAGTCAAGAAAAATCCTCCATGAAATTTAAAAGGATTTTGACCTCAAAAGATGAAGAACATAAGTCGAATCAATTTCTATCAAAGTTCATCCATTTTCCCATGCCTTCCTGACTTCATAAATCACCGCTTGTAATTCTGCTTCAAAAGCTAGAGAATTACCTGTATGAATAGAAAAACATCCCAAAGCAAACCCCTGAGAATTTTTAAAAACACCACCCACTTCTGATAACCTAGTAGATTCATAGAAAGAACCATTTGTGTTCACTTTAATCCATGTGGGACAAGGGTGCTTCCATTGCATGGAGATGATACGTTGAGCATACGAAGGAATAGTAGAAATGTTCAATTGGCGAAGAATGGAATGCTCATTGGGAGAGTCGAAGACAAAGCAAACTTTAAAGAGACTTCATTCCACCATGGAATGCCATAATTTCTAAAGAAATAGAAAGATATCTGGATTCTCATCATAAAAAAATTGTAGCATTTTTGCTGCTTCGTAGAAGCCAAATGGACGAGGTCATTACTGTACACCAAAGGGCCATGACCTGAGGACTGAACCAGGCCTCTGCTGCACGTTTAATAAGTTGTTATAAGAAGCTATATTAGTCCAACTAGTGGTCAAACAATGAGCATACTGAATTCCACACAGCCTGCACAAAATTACAAGAAACAAATAAATGAGTAAAGGATTCAACATATTGATTGTAATGCCTGCAAACTGAATCTAAATGAAGTTATGATTTTATGGCTGCACTTCTATAGACAAATGCCCAGCCTACTCTCTAGAACGTTAATGACCTTGAAGGAGGAATATATTTAGGCCATAACCATTTAAATAAAAAATAAGAAGCTCTACTATCACGCCAAGCTTGGTAAAGGAATTTCATTGAAACTGATCCCTCTTTATTGCCTTGCCAGATACAAACATCATCCTCAAGATTACTCAGCCCCTTCACTAGTAAGATATCCTCAGAAATATGAGGAAATGAAATTTTATATTGCTAAGGGATATGCCATTCTCCATTTAATCTATAGTCATAAATACAACCTTCAAGATCAGCTCTCGTAATGAGCAAATGCTCGCAAATTGGAGGCCAAGTCCATTGATCATACAAAAAATGTACTCGACTATCAATTCTAATAAGCCATAAACAATCATCATAAATACAATGGTAAACAATATGAATTGAGCTCCAAATAGAATAATAAGAATAGGTTCACTTTAGGTGACCTGGTCGAAGCAAATATCAATTATTACTGAAGGAGATGAAAAAAGTAGTTAAAATAAATTTCCAACATAGAGAACCCAACATAGCTTCATTCATCACCTTCAACTACTTGAGCCCAAGGCTTCCTTCACTAATAGGAAGGTAGCAAATCTTTCAATGAGCAGTAAATAACTTACGATTAGAAGTTGAAGCCAACCAAAAAAAATTATCAATTCGCTACTGAAGATACTAAAGGAGGTTGCTCAGCCATTTATAAACTAAAAAAGAGTGGAGAAGAGAGTTGGTAATCATTGAATTAATCATAACCAACTTTCCATTTAGAGAAAGAGAATTACCTTTCCAACTAGCAAATTTGGAAAGAATTCGATCTGCTAAGGGTTGAAGCCATTTTTTCATTAGAGCTCCCACAAATAAAGTAACGCCAAGATAGAGGAAAGGGAGGCTGCCATGCTTCATACCAATAGAATTAGCCAATTTCGACAGCCTTTTATGCATAACATGCTTGTCGAAAAAGATGCAAGATTTTTCCCAACTCACCACTTGACACTATAAAATTACATAGATTGTAAGCACGTCAGAAATGACAACAATGTTCTTCTTAGTTGCCTTACAGAAAATTAGAATATTTTCTGCATGATGCGTGCCAATCGCAATACCCACAAGTACACAGGGTGGTACCAAGTAATGTAACCATTGAATCCTAGTATCGTTCTCCCAAAGGATTGTATGGGTTCAATCACCCAAGCACTAGCTCAATCTCCTACGCTATTGAGTAGCTCACAATAAATTATTTTGATGAATAGCTAAAACCTTCAAGTTTAAACTTAAATTAACTAATTGGCAATTTAATATGAAAAACATACACAAGGATAAAATTCAAGAAGAGAAGCACCTACCTAGACTTCGACTCATATTTGACTAAATTGCATAGACAAACAATAACACAATGAGAATTCAAGGCATACATCAAGTGAGTTTTCACAAACAAACTAGGTTTAATCCTTTCTCAAGCAATTAAACCTTTATTTCCTAAGTAAAAGAGGGGAATCTCTTCTCATAACAGATCAAATAGGAAAATCATTTAGAATTATGTGAAATAAACATAAACCCTAGGAGTCTATACCTCTATCTCTAGCAAGCATAGCAAACCCAAATGATTTTGAGTGTTCAAGCTCTAAACTTTCTATTTCTAGCAAAGATTAGGCAATAATATTCATCAACAAGCATGCATTAAAGATGAAAAGTGCATAATTTATAAATCAAAACCAATACTTGAAGAAAACCCAAAACATTCATTAAGTGTAAATGTTGATTAATCCATACAAATGTCAAATACTTGTCTAATCTAGGTAAATAAGAGGTATTTAGTTCATAATAATATTACAATAGAAAATAAAAGAGAAAGAGAAAAGAACAAAGAAACCCATATGGATTCTTAGCATCTATATCCAAACCCTAAATATCCTTTGTTGAATATTGCTCTGATCTTGATCTTAAAGTGTAAATCTCTCTTAAATCTTGCTCCTTGATGTGTTTTTCTCAAGAACTTAGCCCTGCTAGGGTTACGAACCAAGAACTTGAAAAACTATCATAAGTCCCCTTTTTTCTGTAGCATTCTAGCTTTTATATGGCATGGTCATAGCTCCTTCTCACAGCTATGACCATGACCCGTGAGAAATTCCTGAGAACAGCCTTGAGAAACAACAAGCTCATTGGTGGTCACAACTCCTCCTCATAGCCGTGACCATGACCCATGAGCTGTTTGTTTCTTATTGTTTTGATTTTTACCTTTCCCCACTTGATTCAGTAGCTCCCATCTTGCTCACAGGCATTAGTCACGCTCGTGAGCATAGCCAGTGACTGATACTTTTGAGTTTTCTTGCTCCTTTTTTCCTTACTTGCAGTCCAAATCCAATGTTTTGCATTATTTAGCTTGGAATTGATGTTTAAACCTAGAAAAGTTGAAATCACACTAAAACAAGCAAATTAAATGCAATTGGACTCAGATAATGGCCAAGAAATGAAGTAAAAACTAGTTATAATTGGCCATTATCAAAGTCCCCTACACAAACCTTTTTCTTGTCCTCAAGAAAAGCTAAACACAATATAACCACAACTTCCACTCGTAAATATCAAAGACTCAAAAATTGAAACAAACAAAAAAGAGTAAAAATCACTTGCATAGACACTCGATTTTCATAATACTTTGGTTTCATGACTAAACTAGGGACACAATAATCGATTTCAGAATCTATGAAGGAACCATTCTCATAACCTAGCTCTAAGGCAATTCAATCACATCATCAAGCATCTAGTCCTAAAAACATGGCTCCATCAAGTCATTCAACCTATGCATTCCTCGAGTTACTAAATCAATCTTTCTTAGGAACTGAAATTTTTTTTTCTTTGTTTAGTGCAAAACATCATGGAATTTTTTATTTTTTCAAAGGACACGACTTAGCTAAAACCATCACTAGTCTTTTATCGCAAAGGTAAATGCTTTGTGGCGTCGACCCCCAATTACTCAACCAGTCACAGACTTGTTTAGTCGGCTACTAGCACTATTCATAGTTTTGCTTTTAGATATTGCTTTTTGCAATATGAAACCAGCTAAATAGATAATAATTTTCAAAGCCCCATTTTATTTCCTTTTCACATACTTTATCATAAGTGCATTTCTATTTTCATTTTTGTTATGTTTCCTAAGAAAACTAATAAAAAACTCAAGTACTATCTTTAGTTTCCTAACCTAATTCATGACAAAAAAAGGACTAGACACTCAATAGTGATCAATTTCCCTAGAGCCTATTCGTGGGAACTATGCCAAGTGGATTTCTACTATCAACCACTATGTTCAAAGTTTAATAAAAAAAACTAAAGTCATATGTGAGTGATTTTAAAAGAAAAAAATTGTCCAAATTTTACTTCTTATAAAAAATGCAAGTGGAACCTGTAATGTGTTGTGCTTAGTTTTGCCGTTCTTGTTTTCAGACATTCATGCATGATAAAAAATGATTTTGACATACAATCATGCAATCTAAATAATACAATATCCTCCCCCCCCCCTCCATATTTAAACAACACATTATCCCGAATGTGTGTAAAAATAATCAAGAAAAGAGAGAGAGGGAAAGAGTACTGCCCTAAAAAAATGAAGGTATCCAGCCTTCCTTAATATTAAATGTTGAGATAAAGTAGAAATTAAGCACTACACACCAAGGTTAGTCTTGGTTTCACATCAAAACCACAAATGAATATCAAAATTCAAGATAAGTATCAAATGACAGAAATAAAAACAAATATCCAAATTAAAATAATACAAATATCTAAATAAATAAATAAAAATGAAAAACTGAGTAAAGTGAGAAATGTCAACGATTGGATTAGAAAGTCGGGCTCAAGGAACCAGCGTCATCATCGTTGTCATCACCTTCAAAATCTTCATCAAAATTTGCCTCTATCTTGGGCTCAGGAGTGGAATGTGAAGCTGTGGCCAGTGGACTGCTAGAATGAGTCTTAGTCTCTAGCTTAAAACTCCTGACCTCCACTGTTAGTGGTGCTGATGATGATGCCCCAGGATGATTCAGAGCCGATGGCATTGAATGAGTCTTAGTCTCTGGCTTAAAACTCCTGACCTCCACTGTTAGTGGTGCTGATGATGATGCCCCAGGATGATTCAAAGCCAATGGCATTGATGAAGACACACCCGGATGGATCGATGCCGGTAGCATGGGTCTTATTGGCTGGTCTGGAGGTGAATCAGAACACCTTAGCTTTTTCAGCTTTAGGTGCTTCAAGATCTTGTAAAGTGTCTTTGTGAACTAGTTGCGCAATCGGTGCTCCTCCTGAAGCTCTTCAAGAATGTCCTGCTATTGCCACTGAAGGTGCCCAATGTCAACCTGTATTACCTTATACTACACTTACCCTCAGGGCATCAACAGGAGAAGGAGCCTTCTCCTCTGAAGCTGATGAATCAATAGGAGGTGCAAAAGATGAAGTTACGGCTCGACGCCTACCCTTTTTCACTTTCTTCATGTTCTTAATGCACTCAATATTAAATAGCAATGTATGCCAGTTGGTAGTCATATCCTTAACCTGATGAATCACCTAAATTCCAAGCCAACCTTATGATATGCGATCCACCATGAAGGCATCCCGAAGCACCCTTGTTGGCTTGATCATTTAACATCCATAGAAGGGAATAAGCCACATTCACACGTATGTCCTTCTTCATGCAATACGAGAAGAACAAGTTCGACTTGTTCACATGACCACTAGATTGAGAATGAGGAGAGATGGACCTCCTAAGAAGGTAATGAACATACCATAAGGTCGGGTCCTTAAACTTGGAGGCTTTGCTGATCGCGGATACCCAGTCTCCTGAAGCCAACTCTTTTTAAGCCTTTTTTGATGCCATGTGTGCTTAGTAGAAGGCCACGTCTGATTGAAAGTATGCAGAGGACTCAACCTTTGCACTAGTGTGTAGCCCAAAATCCATGGCCAAGTCATCCGAACTCTTAGTAAAGTTGCGACCACCTAACCTAAATTGGAAAACTCTCTTATTCTTGTTGTCCTACTGTTATTTCCAGTCTAGGGTGGAAAGGAACTCTAAAGTGAGCTCACGGTAAGAAAGCTCTTGAATCTTAAATAAAATTTCTACCCCAGCTGAGTGAGCATAAACCACATTTGGTCACATTCAGGCAGGCTAGCCAAGGAACTCCAGTCTTACACAAAGTTTACAAAGAAGGGCTTGTTCCCCAGAAGCTTCAACCGGTCTTTTTTCCACTATTTTGGGAAGTTGAAAAATGGATAGTTGGGATTGTATGCTTTGCTGCCACTATGGTCTCTAAGATGACGCCTGGATAGTGGTGGTGATGGTAGCTGTGGTGGTCGCCTTACCAGTGCCTTCTTTTTCTATTATTTCTTAGAAGGGGATGATGATGTCGGGTGCTTTCCCTCAATCTTGGAGCTGGAGGATGCGACAATGTTTTTTCTTAGTCCCATGGTCTACAAAATAATGCAAAAATGACCAAATATAGAACACCATAAAAGGCTATTAGTGGTTAGTTTAAAAAAAATGAAATTTTGGCATGGTAACGGCTAAAAATGGACCATTGCCAACCTATAAAAATGAGCAAATAACCAACATACAACTCAAGAACCCCACTCAAAGTCCCACCCCCACACTTAAACAATGACATAGTTTAAAGCACCATAAGTAGTGTAAAGTGTGTTTTTGTGCTCCACATAGGCGTGGGGTAGGAGGGTGTCCTTTGATTCTAAACAATTCAAGCATAAAATGCTTAACATTTTTGGATAAAAAAGGAACCCAACTCACTCCAAGCAATCATCAATATCATGACATAAACAACACTTAGTTTAAGCGCACCCAAAAGTAAGCATTGACAACGATGTGCTCGGTGTGCCGTCCATACAATAACATTAAGCCAAAGTGAAATGGGGGTGTTTTAAATATTAAAACAACATAAAAAGTGTTGAATTTCAAGTGAAATCAAAATCCAAATTCACTTTGGCATTTCATCGACCACCTTGTATGCACACATTCAAACCACCAAAATCACCATTCAAATCATTCCCACATTATTTAAATGGAATAAACTACAAGGATTCAAGGATTTAAATGAAAAATAATCAATAATTCTTAAGAAATTTTCAACATTTTAACTCTGAAAACCCCAAAACTACCATGCATAAATCATAAAATTAAAGCAACATTGAAATCAAAATGAAATTAAGAACATAAAAAAAAACATATTTAGCACAAACAATTAAATAAAAATGGAAAATTAAAACCCTAACATAAAATTATAAACAAAACCCCTAAAAGTAAACACACTTAAACAAAATGTAAAGAAAAGAAGTGGAAAACCTTGTTGATTCTTGAAAAACTTGGAAGATTGGATCTTCAATCCTTGATGTTTGAAAGTTATTAGAGTGATTTGAGCGAGTGTGGTGAGAAAAACAGTTGTGAAAGTGGTTGTATGTGAGGGGGGGGGGGGTTTAAAGCTATTTTAAGTGTCAGCCCCACTATAATTTGTTGGAAAAATAAGGCTCATGGGTCCTAGTCACGGGCGTGAGGAGAAGTCGTGACTAGTGCCTGTGACTGGATTTTTCATCTAGTAAGTAGTAGATGGCTCACATGTCCTCATCCTACCAATGAGCAGAAGCTGTGAGCTACAGCCAAAATTGCCCAACCAAAATAGTAGCTCATCTAGGTCTCACAAGTCCTCATCACGCTCATGAGCAGGACTTGTGACTTCTTAATGAGCCATTGTTTTGAGAGTTTTTTAGCTCAAAATTAAAGATATCCCTCTATTCATACCACAGATTTGGCACCACCCATGGTTCAAACCACTTACCATTTCACATCAGTTTATGCTCAAATTCCTACAAAAATTCTCCAACCAAGCATCGTATCCTCTTTACACATGAAAAATAGAAAATTAATACTAAAAACTAGGAAAAATAAAGTAAAATTTTCATTGGTGGGTTGTCTCCCACCAAGCGCTTCTTTAACGTCGTCTTAGCTAGTTGTTAGGTAGAGTTTTCACCCCACCTCTTAGAGGTACCAAACCTCTTTGAACTCGAAGAGTTTCCCTCTATCCAAGTGTAATTTAAGCTTTTGGGTGTTGACTTTAAATTCACCCTTTTTGGGGTGACTTAACTTAACTGTAACATAGGGGAATACTTCTTTAACAACAAATGGATCGAACCACTGGGGTTTCAACTTTTCCAGGAATAAGCTTAAGTGTGAGTTAAAGAGTAATACCTTGTCACCTACCTCAAATTCATGCCTTTGTTTGATCCTTGCATCATGCCAATGCTTAGTTCGTTCCTTGTACATCCTTGCATTGTCAAATCCCTCCAAGTAGAGTTCTTAGAGCTCATTAAGTTGCAGCCTCATTTTTTCATATGCACGCTTCAAATCAAAGTTAATTTGCTAAATGGATCAATGCGTCTTGTGTTTAATTTCTATGGGCAAATGGCATGCTTTCCCATAAACTACCTGAAAGGGGGTGGACCTAATAGGGGTTCTGTAAGCTATCCTAAAAGGCCAAAGAGTTCCATCTAACTTTTCCTA